>JAMPIV010007830.1:100000-196548 GCA_024509875.1 Oreohelix idahoensis | reverse complement strand
TGTGGGGGGGAGGGTTGTGGGTGGTGGTGGTTGGGTTTTGGGGTGTTGTTGGTGGGTGTGGTTGTTGTTTGGGAACCATATGGGGTTGGTGGGTTGGGAATGGGTGGGTTTTGGGGGGGGGTGGTTTTTTGGTTGGTTTTTTGTTTGGTATTTTGGGTTTTTTTTAGTTTTTTTTGTTTAGTTATTTATGGGTGGGGTTATTGTTTGGGTGGGAATGTTTTTGGTTTATGGGGGTTGGGGGGGTTAGTGTTTTGTTGAGGGGTTGGGTTGTTTGTGATGGGGGAGGAGGGGTGGATGTTATGGATGGTGTGGGTTGGTGGGTTGAGTTTATGGGGTGTAATTAGTGGAATTATGTTGGATTTGGTAGGGATGGGTGTGTGGGGTTTGGGGTGTTTTTTATGGGGGAAGCATGTGGGGTTGGTGAGGGGTTGGGGGGTAGAAGAGGAGTTGGGTTAATGGTGTGGTTTTTGAGAGGGTGAAAGGGTTTGATGTAGTGGGTTAAGGGTTGGGGGAATTTGAGAGGTAGTTTGGGTATTTGTAGGTTTGGAATAGTGATTATGGGGTGATATGTGGTGTATTTTTAAAAAACTATTGTGGGTTATGAGGCGTGTGGATTTGGGTTTGGGGTGTATTTGGGGGGGGGTGAATATTGAGTTGGTGTTAGGATATTTTTGGGAGGATATGGGGGTGAGGAGAATGTGGGGGGTTTGGTTGTTGATTAAGGGGTGTATAGGGGATTGAGGTTATTGAATATGGGGGTTGGATGTGGGGTTGTGGGTGGGGAGTTTATGGGGTGAGGGTGGAGAGGGGGGGGTAATTGGTTATGATGGTATATAAAAATGGGGGTTTAGTGAATTTGAATTATTGGTTTGGGGGTAAATTTAAGGTGTATTTTTGTGGTAATTAAGGGGAAGGATGTGTTGGTTTTTTAAAGGGGGATAGTGGATATTATGGATTTGTTGTTTTTAGGAAAGGTTGGGGTTGTGTAAGTATGTGGGTTGTTGGGTGTTTAGTTTTTGTTAGGTGTGATTAGTTTTTTATGATGGAGTGAATTTATAATTTGGATTGTATGATGGGGTTTTGGGGGATTATAATTTATAGGGTTTATTTGAGGGAGGTGGGTTTTGGTTTTTATTGTGGATTGTTTGGTGGGGGGAGGGATAGGGGATGGGGTGGTTAGGGGGTATATATAGGGTATGTTAGTTGGGGGGGGTAAGTTATGTTGGGTGAAGATAAAGGAGGGGGTGTGGTAGAATGGGTGAGAGGGGTTTGTTGTAATTGGGTTGGATGGATTGGAAAGTATGGTAGGATGGGTAAGTTGTATGGGTATGGGTATTATTAGAAGATTTATAGCTGTTGTAATTTGGGGTTATATTGTGGTTAGGGGAGTAATATTTAGAATTGGGTTGATTATTGGTTATTAAGTGTTTGGGGGGGTTGGAATGTAATTTATATTTTTGGTTTGATGGTTGGGTTGATTTAATAGGGAATTTGGATTTTTTATGGATGTGGAGGGATATGGGGTTGAGGTAGTTTTAGGGATTTAGTGGGTATGTATGGGGGGAGTATGTAAGTGTGGGGTGTATGTGGTTGGAATTAGTGAGTAGGAAATTTTAACATGTTGGTAAGTTGAGGATTTGATGTTGTTAAGGTGTTTGGGTTAGGATTTATTGAGGAAAATATTGATTTATTGGGGATTTTTTGTTTTAGATGTGTTGAGGTGGGGTTTGGGGAATTGTTGATTTGTGTTGAGTGTTTTGGGATGTTGTATTGGAATAGAAAAAATTGTAGTAGTTTGTGATTGTTTTTTTAGGTGTTTTTAAGGGGTGTTGAATTTGTTGGTTGGAAGTTTTTGATAATTATGGGGGGGATTATTGGGGGTTATTTTTTATTTATAAAGTTTGGGGGGTAGTGATTTGGGGGGATTATTTGGTATGGATGTAAATCAATTATTGGAGTTTGGAATTTGAAGTGTTTTGTTATTAGGAAAGTAAATAATTTGTTTCTGATTATATTGGTTAGTAAATTGGTTGAAGGTTGTTTGGAAATTTGGGCATTTTATTTGAAATTTGATATAATTGATTGGTAGGGGTGGAATGTTATATTTTTTGGGAATTTTGGGGGGGATGTTGTAATGGTTTTTTGGGATTTGATTATGGCGGTAGTTGGTAGTGAAATTGTGTAATGTTAAAATGTAAGGTGAAGTGAATAGGAATAAAGTATTTTATTGTGAAAAATTAGAGTAAGGGAATTTGTATTGGGGGTATGTTGGTTAGGTTTGAAATAGTAAGAGATATATGTTTTTTAGTGTAATTGTAGAATTTATGGGTTATTGTTGGGTTTGAAGGGGGTAGTGGTGATTTTTGGTAGGGGAAGGTTGTGGTATTATATGTATTTTATGGAGAGTATTAAGTGGATTATATGTGGATAATTTTTGTTTGGTTTATGAATGGATTAGGTATGGGGGGATGTGAGGTTATTAAGTATTATGAGGTTATTTAAGGAGTGTTTAGGAGTATGGGAGTTTTATGTATGTATATTATGATAGGGTTAGTAATAGTATTACGTGGGTTAATTTTGTTTTGAATGGTTGGTATGATTATGGTTTGAGGGAGTTGTAATAATATTTTGATTGGGTATTTAGTGTATGTTGATGATTGAAGTATATTGAAGAAATATTTGTGGAATGATGTTTGAGTATAGTGGAATGATGATGTATGGCATAACCTGGATTATAACTCAGAGTATGTGATGGTTTAACAATGTTTATGAATAACACATTAGCAATATCGGGTGGTTAATCCCTGACATACCTTGCCATTCCAGTATTTTAGCAATACCCAAATTTGGTGACACATTTTCACTTATTATTG
This sequence comes from Oreohelix idahoensis, assembly GCA_024509875.1. Taxonomy (NCBI): domain Eukaryota; kingdom Metazoa; phylum Mollusca; class Gastropoda; order Stylommatophora; family Oreohelicidae; genus Oreohelix; species Oreohelix idahoensis. The sequence goes on along the minus strand of JAMPIV010007830.1, from coordinate 193,675 downwards.
GAAATGGGCAAAACGATATTAGTTATCACTTCATTTTCAACATGGATTCCATATGTCCAAATCACTTGAATTTGAATTGTTATGTAACATGGCGTTGCAATTATTAGTTGGTTTTCTGTATCTTATTCTTCTTGGGAAGTAAGAATTTTCGAAGTGTGCCGACGTAAAAAGTCAAATTATTTGATTTACCCCATTTGACGTACAAGAATTTCGGACATAGCCCTGTCTTTTACTATTTTTACAGAAAGGTTCAAAGCCCTACAGTTATTGAATTAAGCGGAACATCAAGGTTTTTGCAAGTCGAAGTTCCAGGCTGCGTCCATTTTTGCCTGAAGTTCTTAATTTCTTCGTTATTGCATATTTTTATGGAAATGAATCAAGTATTAATCAATTACTTTAATATAAAAGTGAAGGATTTGTGGGCTTAGTGAAATTTGATTGAACTATATTCAGTAAGTTTTCAAAGAGTTGTTGTTTACGTCAGTGGATTTGTTAGTTAGATGTTAAGCAGTTGCAGTGGTATTATAAAAGTTGGAAATGTTATTTAGTCTTGAGGTAGAATTAGTGCTGTGGTGTTTTACTGTTTTTTATTGAATTACGACCTTTAAGTTAGTTGGTCCTGGAATAGAGTATTTGATAGGAGAAAAGTTTTGCCACATAACCAGTAAAGAATTAGTGGGGGGGGTGTATGGGGATTAAACAGTCAGTATTATCTATAGTATTTTCTAGTGAAATTTGGTATGTTGTAATTAATAGTTTTTTGTATTTCAGCATAGGATGTACAGATTGGGTGGTGTAGTAATAGTGTTAATTAATAGCAAGAAATAGAGTATTGAATGATATGCATTAAGTTTTCCTGAGTGTTAGGTAATTTTTCCCGATTTGTTGAAAGTGTAGGGATTTTGCTAAGGACTTCTGTTGCATTTAACTGTAGTTACTGTGATTGTGATTTTTATATGTTTTGGTTATTATTTCACATTCGTTAAGTTTTGGTTTGTGATTTGTTTTGTATATTGTTAAGCCTACTCTTTGTACTAATAATTTAAGTTTTCATACAACATTTTTGTTTATACACTGTGGTGTCATGTATTTTGTTTAATTCTATCGCAGATATCGTCACATTTTTTGTGATATTTCATTAATTTCTGCTTTATTTTTAGTTGATTTCTGCGAAAGTTTTTGTATTGTTGCTGATCTTTGTTATTGTTTACATTGTTATTGTTTACATTGTTTGTATTGTTTACATTTTCAATGTTTACATTCTGCATGTGTTTACAGTTATAGTAATTAGTTAATGGGCTATGCTAATGCACTGTTACTACTATACTGATGATAAATGAATGATGAATAGTGTCGTGCACTATTGAATGAGAAGTGCACTTATGATCAAGATTTGAGTGCTGATATTTCATATACAAGTTCTTTGATTGGAGACTTGTTTCCCACAGAGACTGGGATAATATAATGTGATGTGAATATACAAGTGCTTAATTAAGACTTGTTACACTTAGGTTTGAAATAAATTAGTTAATTATTTCAGGTTTTGGACTCATATGTTAGACAACATGTCTACATTTGAGCACTTTATTGAGCAGGGTAAATTGCTTGGGAAGACTGGTGATAAGTTAGAAGAATTTGCAACTGCTCGATATGATAAAGCAATGGAAGCTGAACAAAAGAAACTGCATATGGAAGCTGAACAAAAGAAACTGCAGATGCAGGTGGATGAAAAGAGATTCCAAATGGAAATGGAAAAACAAAAAAGGGAATCAGAAGCTGAGGAAAGAAAGCTACAGCTAGAGGCTGAGAATAAAAGACTTGAAAAAGAAGCTGAGAATAAAAGACTTGAAAAAGAGCTGAAAATAAAAGACTTGAAAAAGAAGCTGAAAAGACTTGAAAAAGAAGCTGAAAATAAAAGACTTGAAAAAGAAGCTGAAAATGAAAGACTTCAAATGCAGGCTCAAGCTGAAGAAAGGAAGTTACAAAGAGAGTCTGATGAGAGGAAAGCAAAAATGGAACATGAAGAAAAACTCTTAGCTTTAGAGTTGGAGAAATTGAAATTGACGAGCATGAGTAATGGTAATGATTCAAACAAGGGTTCATCTTCTGGGAAGGCTAATAATGATACTTTTAAGATTAAGTTACCAACATTTAGTCCTTCCAGTGATGACATAATGTTCTATCTGGACAGATTTGAACAAGCATGTACAGCTCATAACATAGACAAAGCAAAATATGTTTATCAGTTATCAGGGATACTGACAGGTAAAGCTCTAAGTATATTAAATATGGTGGATGAACCTGACAAGAGCAATTATGAGGTTGTCAGGGCCGCTTTGTTAAAGAAATATCAGCTTAACGAAGACGGCTATCGTCTACAATTTAAAAACATGTTACCTGAAAATGGAGTTGAATTCTCCGAGTTTATTGCAAGAATACGCATTACTTTCTCACGATGGGTTGAACTATCTAAGACGGAAAAAACTTATGAAGGACTTATGGACTTAATACTTAGAGACAAAGTCATGTCGTCTGTCAATGAGTCTTTCCTTGCTTTCCTTCATGAACGTAAACCTAAAACAATAAAAGAAATGGAAGATTTCTGTTGCCAATACGTAACTGCGCACCCACACATAACCATGGGTAACTCTAAGGTGAAAGAAGGTTTACCAGTTGCTTCGGCAGCTCCGTATGGTCAAAACTTTGCTCGTAGATCCCAACAAAATTTTGATAGAAAGGGCAGCGGTAATTTCTGTCAAAATCATGGAAACCAATTTCATGGTGATTCTTCTTCGAAGAATTGGAGACAACCTGATAGTGGTCGTTACTATCACCCTAATAATTATAAGCATTTCAAAAGAGGATATGGTAATAGAGGTTATTCCTGCCGAAGACCTCAGAACCAAACAAATAGATGTTCGCATCAATGTGAACATGATAGTAATCGTGGAAACTGGAATTCGAACCAGTATAACAATTACAATAGAGACAATAATAACTGCAGAGATAATAATAACTCTGATAACTTCAGAGGTAATAATAGTCGGGGTAGATCTCAACACAAAAAAAAGAGATATCAGCAGGCTAATGCTGTACAACAGGAAACGAGGGAGCCTGTAATCATGTTGTTGATAGTAAAAACTTTGACGCTGTCACTAGCCTGCTGCTGTTGCGCATGACGGGAGGGGTTCTTTAATTCTACATAAGGGTCTTGTTAATGATACTCCGGTCTCACTACTTTTCGATTCCGGATGCACCACTATTGGTGTTAGACAATCGCTTGTAGATCCATCTTGTGCTACAGGAAGGGTTATTAAATGTGTCACATTTGGCGGCACTCTAGAAAAATATCCTACTGCTGTAATTCGCATTGCCACTCCTTTCTTTACTGGAGATGTGCATGCTTGTCTCTTACCTAATCCTATTGCGGACCTTATTATTGGTCGTATTCACGGAGTTAGGGAGTGTACCCCACAGCAGATTGCTGCTTGGGAAGATAATAACATGCAAGCTACAAATGCAGTAGTTACAAGAGCACAAGCTCTACAAACACCCGAAACTTCACTGAATAGTGATAATGAAGTTGATAGCCAAGATAGTCACTTAGTAATTACTCGTGACTCTTTCATAAAATTGCAAGAAGAAGATCCTTCTTTAAAAAAATTCTTCGTTCTTGCGAAGAAAGGTGATCCGAATCAGGATACAAATAGAAAATCTTGGATTGCAATGAGAAACGGCGTACTTGTACGTATGGTACAAGATTCGACTACGTCGGCACATTCGCAAATTCTTGTTCCCAAGAGCATGAGAGTCCAAATATTACAACATGCTCATGACTCGCAATGTGCTGGACATATGGGTTTTGCCCGTACGAAGTCGAGAGTCCTTGCGGCTTTCTTTTGGCCTTTTGTCAATAAGGACATTCGTATTTACTGCCGATCATGCAAGGTATGTCAGGAGGTCAAATCTAGAGGACCACGACATGCTGCGCCTATCCAGGCTGCTGACATTCCTATTCGGCCGTTTCAGAAAATGGCCATAGATATATTGGCCCTTTTAAGGTCAAGTCGGCCAGAGGACATCAGTTTATCCTTACATGTGTCGATATGTGCACACGTTGGCCAGAGGCTATTCCTCTTAAGAGCATATCTACTACAGATATCGCAGATGCTCTTTGGTTGATATTTTCTCGCTTGGGTTCCCCAGAGAAATATTGTCAGACCATGGCACTCAACTCATATCTGACACTATGTCACAGGTAATGTCTACCTTACATATTGAACGATCTCTCAGTAGTATCTACCATCCTATGTCTAATGGGTTAGTTGAGCGTCTGAATAGAACGCTCAAGACTTTGCTTGGTAAGATAACTGAAGATCATCCTCAAGATTGGGACAGGGTTTTACCCGCGGCTCTCTTTGCCTATAGAGAAGTCCCTAATGAACACACAGGATTTTCTCCCTTCGAACTTGTCTTTGGCGCGCGTCCACGCGGCCCTATGTCTTTATTACACGATCTCATCACTGCCGATGATATTAGCGATGAAACTCAATCCTCATATGAGTATGTCATTGCTCTTAGACAAAAGATCATTGAGGCATGTAAGCTAGCAACTGCTTCATCAGAAATTGCTAAAGAGAAGGCAAGGCAGTTTGCTAACAAGAATAGATGTCTACGACAACTTTGTCCAGGTGACAAAGCATTCGTCCCTACTCCCCAGTAGGGAAAATAGACTTCTTATTGCATGGAAAGGTCCGTATGCAATAGTCTCTCTCGGATTTCCGATGTTGACTATGTGGTCGATATTGATGGAAAGCATAAAACTTTCCACATAAACATGCTTTTCGGAATTTCACGAACGTCCGGACTATTTGCTGCCTATTTTCCAGGCAACGGATGATGCTCCTGCACCTCACGGTCATTATTCATCCCTGTCTGTCATTCAGGATGAGGAAGCTACCTTCTCTGATGTCAACCTTCCCCTTCCAGTGGTTCCATTACATTCCACGGAATCTTGGAAAAACGTTTCTGTTTCTCCTAATCTTTCTGGTGACGAACATCGACGAGACTTGTCGATGTTACAAACATTTCAGGATGTTCTCACTGACATTCCTGGACACACAGATGTCATAGAACATGACATAATTCTTACCGACAATAATCCAATTAGGGTTAGGCCGTATCCTATTCCTATACACTTTCAGTCGCAAGTGGAAAAGGAATTGGATGAAATGATTCAATTAAATATAATTGAACCATCGACTTCACCATATTCTTCTTCCATGGTTATTGTCCGGAAGAAGGATAAGAACATACGAATTTGCGTTGATTATCGCAAATTGAATCAGGTCACAAAGTTCGACGCTGAACCGATGCCTTTGTTAGAAGATCTACTGATTAGACTTTCTAATTCTAGATTCTTCACTAAACTTGACTTGTCTAAAGGTTATTGGCAAGTGCCTTTAGCAGAGCATGCCAAACCTCTTACTGCTTTTTCTACACCTAGGGGTCTATTTCAATGGAATGTTATGCCTTTTGGTCTCATGAACGCCCCTGCCACTTTCGTTCGCATGATGCGTCGAATTCTGTCACATCGTTCGGATGTCATCGCATACTTAGATGACATCTGTCCCTCTTCAGTGATACCTGGAAGATCACTATTCAGGGTTATCTGACTTACTGTCCACTCTACGTGAGAATAATTTGACAGCAAAACCTTCTAATGCATCCGTTGGTTTTTGTGAAATCTCTTTCCTGGGTCATCGTGTTGGTCATGGTCTCTTGAAGACAGAAGACCACAATACTTCCAAAATACTGAACATCTCTGTTCCTAAAACGAAGAAACAAGTTAGGAGTCTCTTAGGTTTAATTCAATTTTATGGGAGATTTATTCCAAATTTATCTTCGATCATGGCACCTCTCTCAACATTGTTGAAGAAAGGTTCGCCTAATCTGGTCCGTTGGTCTGAAGAATGCCAATCTTCACTAGACCAAATCAAGAATATATTTTCTTCTCCTCCCATCTTAAGATTACCTACTCTTGATAGGACTTTTGTTCTTCGGAGTGATGCTTCATCCACTGGGATTGGAGCAGCACTGATGCAAGAATATGCAAATACTCTGCATCCTGTTATGTACATTTCTAGAAAACTAAATGCGGCAGAGAGGAACTACTCGGTTTTTAGACCGTGAGTTGTTAGCGATGGTTTGGTCAATTCTAAAGCTACAAAGATTCCTCCTGGGCGCACATTTCATTCTAGAGACTGATCAGAAAGCTCTTACAGCTATTCAGACTAAGAATTTGAAGAGTTCGAGATCCACTCGATATGCTATAGCTCTTCAACCTTTTCACTTCACGGTACGAGCTATCCGTGGTGCGGATAATGTGATGGCTGACATTTTGTCTAGATGCCCACATGACTCCAACTAATACTTCTGTCCTATATTTCTATATATTACAGAGTCATAACACACCTATATTTCTACAATAGATTAGCACATCTGTACTTACTTTATATGTACACACTATCGTGCTTTGTTGTCATCTTCTTCTGTTCGTTTTTTTTTAAATGATAGAGGAGGACTGAGTAGTTAATATAAGGGCCGTTAGTTTACTAAACAGCCACAATTATTAATAATGTATTGTACCTTATGAAGCATATTAGTTATTAATTAGCATTATATTGCTTGTACTTTCTCAGAATGTCATTGTTGAGCTGAGGACTTACCTTACGAGTTCTAGATTGTGTACTTACCCTCGGAATACCAGAGCATATGTCCTGGATCGTCATGTAGTTTAACTTTACTATGTACTTATGTCATTACATGTCAAAGAATGTACTATTTAAATTTTCCTATCAGATTTGTACATCCATTTTTAAAGACAATATTAGAGTATGCTGTTTAATGATGATTATAGTAACTTGCATACGTATATTGTGTTTACATGCTAACGTGATGTGTGTTGGTGACACCTCCCCGATGTGAATATTTTTTGAGACATATTTATTTTTCTGTTGAGGTATATCCTCACCAGACACTCTATAATTAGCCTATTGTTTGGCAATTTAATTAATTATCAGCGCATAATTCGTGCGTTTTGAGCCGCTTATCGCTTGCTCTTTGATATTGAAAAAAAAAATATGTTCCACATTTTTTTTTTTTATCGGGAGGAGGTGGTGATATGTTGCGTGATAAATTCTCGCAACATCGTTTTATTTCAATATCTGTTTTATAACGCAAGGGCAACAACTGCTTGAAATTTATAGTCACTTTTCTCGGTAAGCATTTGTCTTCTCGCGTTGGTATCGAATGCAGTTAACTTTTGAGCTGTGGTCATTTTTGCGCTGGACTGCGCATGACTTGTCTTGTTGTTTGGTCGATCGGTTTCCGCCCACCACTAGTGGGAGTGAGCGATTTGGAATGGCGAAAGAGATGCCTCGTTGAAGAGGGGATCTCCGCTATTTTTGTTCTGTCAGGGATGTGTAGTCCTCTTATGGATATTTCGTTTAGTCGAGATAATACCTCTAGTGTTTTCCCACATGTCGGGAGGCGTGATATTTCTGTGTATTTCATGAAAGCAAGGTAAATTGACTTTTTCATTAACTCTATCGATTTTGGGTCGTGAGCGATTTCGATTCATAGCCTGTCTCCGAAAGTCGTCGTCACGAGATGTTCTTTCCCAGCTCACATGTCGCTGCATTGTACTGCATCGGTTGATGCATGTACCAAGGACCATTACTTGCTACTTTGTTAAATGAACTAGGTTTAGAAAACCTTTATTATCTAGAGGATATTTTTTTGAGGACATTATTTATACTTCGGCAGACGTGTCTGTCTTGCTGAAGTCAAACTAAGGAGAGTGAACTGATCTCATACATCTGGTTATCTCCTGGCTGTTATAGAAAAGGATGGAGTTTTCCACCTGACTACATTTACAGCACTATGAAATATAACATGCATCTGACTCATCATTGTAATGCTGTCTACCGTTTATTGCTGTATTGAATGTTGCTGTGATAATGACTGTTTGATGTGCCTACACATTTGCGTAACCATTTTGTCACTGTGGCGTCCACAATAAATAATGAAGAAAAACGTCAACGGCTGTTTCAAGACTCATTGACTTTATACGTCGTGAGTTTACTGACGTCCTATGTGGATTGCCCTGTTATTGTTGCATGAACATTGTTTTGACTGAACACATCTACACACTACACAAAACCACAGATTACTTGATCTTAAGTCAAATGTTTTGACAAATATATAGGTTAGGACACCCCTAGATATATTTAAAGGTGTGTTAACGATTTTCTAAAAGTTTGAGCCCATTTAACTGCTAATTTGTGTACGGATAACATTATAAAATTAAATTATGGACTATTCACCAATAATAAAGCTTTTTTCTACGTAAATTAATTTCCATCCCATATGTAGTCACTTGTTAAACTTAGAGTCTAGAGGTAAGGTCTTGAATGTTCTGATTCCGCGATCCAGACTACTCAAGAAAGATCAATAAGGCATATCAGCAAAACGTAGGTTGCACATGAGTGTCGGCCCTCCAAAAGATCGATTTTGGTTGATTTATAATCGTAGAGATAAGCCTCACTTGCATAATATGTTCTAGATAAATATTAAAGAGCACTGGGGACAGGATACATCCCTGCCGTAACTCCTACAAGGTGTTTGAAAAAATTCTCCAATGTCGTTGCTTGCAAAAATACAGCACTGCCTTGCGTCCTTGTGTGGGGATAGTGCTTACAAATGATATCTATGATGTTGGTATCAAATATGAATTTTCTCATAAAGTACTTGTTCCAATAATAAATTTACATGCCAGACTCGATCGAAGGGCTTTTTGTTAAATATCGATAGTACAATGATAATAGATAGTTATGGTAAATAAAAGGTTGATGTTGGAGATTGATTGTTTCCGATAAGTACACTTAATAGCAATAAGATTTAGATAACAGGTAAGGTACATTCTTTATGGTCTAAAGCAACCTGTTTCCTCTGACAAGAGTTTGGTACGGATATAATTCGTTGTATTTTGAATTCTGGTTTCACAATAAACCTTAACAAAGGACCTTACTTGGATGACCAATATGTTGAAATTTTGGTAAGTGGCAATATTGATATTTAAATATTTCATGAAATGGTTTTACTTTTCTAATCATAAAACCGCAAATAGGTTGCAACTGTTCTGTTGAAATAAGGACATTAATTAACATTGTGACAGTAATTGCCTTCCCGGCTTTTGTAAACTAGATATGGACCTCAATAGATGCCAAAAACTCAATAGTATATAATAGATTAAACGGTCATACATAAAACAATAATCTATCCATACGCACAAGCAATAGAAATAAATCTTCGCAGATAAACAGTAAAGAAGAATAGTATATGACACTTCTAGGTACAGTAGGGTAGGTCCTTACAAGAATGATTTCGGATAAGCGAGTGTTTTTACAAGATACTGAACCTTTGGCTGAAGTATGTTAACTACTGCGTCTTTGAGCCAATAGACGCTTATTGTGAATTGATTTAATGCAACTTATTACTGTTGACATGGACGTTAAGCTCCCCAAAATGCTGTAATTACTCAGTGGTGGAAATAAATTTCTAGTACAGCTCTTCTGTTTAGAGTGCCGTAGATAGTAAGTAATTTGACTAAGAGGTTACAATTAGATAGCTGTAACTTTAAAATGAGATTAAATCGAATATTAAATTATTAAATAGTACATTACAAATAAACAAAAATTTAATAATGCACTTAAGGTTTTTTAACAACTGGTAAAATACATTTGAATAGTTTATGGATAAAAAGAGGTAGGTTATCATCACAGTCATTATGGAATGTGAGATGTTTTACAAGAATTGTTCAAAGTTTCGGAAGCATATAGGTTTTAAAAGATAGAGCCATATTAGTATTGGTAAAGATAAGGTAGGTCCTTATCAAATGGAGATGTTCGGTAGGAATTAAAAAAAAAAAAAAATAAATACAAAATTTCACTTCGTATCACGTTCGTCCTTGACAGATCAAGGTTTGATTGGGGAGAGGCTATTGTTTTCCCAGAAATGTCAAGGTGAGAGCTCTACCACGTGCTGTAAAAAATTCGTCTCTTAGAATCTTAGGTCCACGTCCCTTACATAGAGTTCCAAAGATAGACTTATTTTGCTACAGGTAACCTTGTATTTAATATAGTAAAAAGAATAGAACGAAACGGTACAGAAGTAAAATGGGCGTTTTCCCACCACCAAACTTGATGGTGTCGGTAAGGCTTCCCATAGATCACCATCCCAGATTAACTAGTTCAGAATTTCTTTTACTGATTGATGAGGTTTGATAAATTTTAATCCCTAAGGATAAAACTAGATTTAGGTTTACATTAGAATAAAAAGCTTCGTTAAAATAGATAGTCCGTACGTTAGATAGCTAGAATTGTACAATTGAACAAGATAATGCGTGACAGATAGATTCTTTAGTTTACATACACATCGGAACACTGAAAGGTAAGACAGTTTTACAATACAAATTGGAAATACTGGAATTTTGTAATCATGTTATGTACGCTGATTTGTGACATGCTACAGTAGAAAATTCCCATAAATTCAAAAAAAGATGAAGTAGATATTAATTAAAATCGGTTTAGACAAGATAGATATTTTAATAAAACACTAAAGCTTGAAAACTAGAGTACATTAAAATTTTAAAGTGTCTTACTGTGATTATTATAGGGACATTTAACACTGTTTAAGTTATGAAATGTAATAGCGTAAATATACTTAATAATGGTACAACATTTCTTAAATCTTTCCATCCCTGAACTCCATATGGAAACCTCGGTACTACAGATGCTGTTTTAGTTTCTCAGCACGAAACTAATAGAAATCAGCCAAGATAGATCCCGGTTTATAGATAGATGGTGGTTCACGAATACGGTCATTCTTTAAGGCTAGATTGCCGATTTGCCTCAAATGACTTGTAGACATCCACATAGCATAGTTTTCAGATATCAAACTTCAACATGTGTATAGATAATATACACAGTATAGAATATATATATAAATAGATAAATATATAGAAAATAGATATAGATAAAATAGATAATAAATAATATAAGTAATAGTAATAGAAAAGAATAATAAATGATAATCTCATGACTTCGTGTTATATTTCCTTCATATCCTTTCCTCAGTCCCGGTTATCCTTAATAAAAATGTTAGAGATGTCCTTGTGGCTATATTGGAGAAAGTCTTGAATAAGTACTCCCAAATAAAATGTTGGCAGGTAAAATTAAGAAGGAAATCTGGAATGTCTAATTTCTTTCACTGTAGCAGTCCCCCTGGTGACCCTTGTGCAAAGAGAGCGATTTCTCAAGGGAAATAGCTAGAGAAAAATTAAACAGGATTAATATTCCTACTTAATCCTTCGGTTTTGGTTATGAAGCTATCAAATAACTCCAATCATAGTCAAACAGGCGGGTTATGGAGGTAATTTTTCACAATATTCCGTTCATCGGAATCATCTTGAACGTAAAGTGCAAGAGAGGTCAAACTCTCCAACATATATGGAAAATAATTCTGTTCCGATGCCCATGTTACAAACGTAACAGACAGATCTGTGTAAAAACACATAGATACACAGCGTGGTTCAAAATGTAACCATCAATACGTTATCAAGAAAGTACTATTGTGATTATAGACAAGGAGGACAGGAAACGCTTGTCATAAGTGTCCGCCGTGTACACGAGATCTTAAGCTAATCTTAACCCAAGATGTGGCCAACCCCCGTTTGCGACCGTGCGAGAATATTATCACCAGCATAAACAGGGTAGCCGTCAAGCAAATGTGATTATTAACACCTACATGAAGTGTCAAGAAGCGAATCGACAATACTACAATAATCTGCTACTTAGGCAGAAACATAAACGAAGAACGAAAAGAAAGAAAAGCGCGATAATTGACAGCAAATAAATAAATATCAGTACCAACTCTTGTAAACCTATACTTGCCGTACGAGAAAAAAAGAATCGATAGGGGCCCGCCTCGGTTTTTAGTTCACAATTATGTATTTTTTTCCCTTATATGTACCCTCCCCCGAAAATATTGTAAACGTATTATTTTGTTAGAATGCGCAAATGAAGGGTGGTGCACAAAAAAATTTAAAGAAGGTGTGAATCCCTTATACGACACAATATGAAGATCCTCGCTGCTCTGCATGCTACGTTAGTTTCGTTGTACTGCTGGTGGTGATGTCACAGTGGGTTTTGTTTAAATACATTATTGAATAAGTTAAAATTGTCGTTTAGGTTTTGGTGCTTTTTGTGAATGTAATTCCCCGTCCTTGATGACGTGGCTTTTACACTGGTAACCAAATAAAAGCAACATACTTTCATTAATCGGTGACTACGGATATCTGAATAGATTGTAAATGAACTAACCCAAAGTAGAAGTGATGTATGAAAAAACCATTACAAGTGTGGTCAGAAGTAAACCAGACAAGAAGATATCAAAGTTAAACTTTGAACAAGTGTCAAAGTAAAACCTGCAGTATAGAATTAAAGAGGCTGCTTTATTGCATGTAATCTCCCAGGGTAAAACTAAATAGTGTGGAGGTGCCAAAATACCACACAAACAAATCAAAAATACACGACACACACACTTCATTGAAAGAAATGATGTTCGGCATAAAATCAAAGAATTTAAAGAGAAATGCTGGAAAGATCTTAGAACTGATTTCCATAGGAACAAGATGGCTATGTCGTTGTATTTGTTAACAAGACCTCCTGCCGCCTAAGGAATATTGAGGGAATGATGAATATGATTGAAGGATTCCCTATTATGAGCTTGTAACACACTACATCCCAGTGACCTAAATTGTATCATTTTTGAAGGTTTATCTTCTAAATATATAATTACCCCGACATTTCCCACCACAAGGATATATATTGTATAGTTGATACCCTTGCCCATATTTAATAAACATCAAAAAGCAATATCAACAAGAAAGTACAAAACACAAATGTAACCCTAAATCCATAATTACAATATTAGCTCGTAATTACGCAATCCCGACCCAATAGAATGACGTAGTCTTCTATCCCAGAAGGAAGATTCACCACCAGAGACACAAGGAACAAGCGTCAGCTTCCATAATGTTGGATTATCTTGTTTGGTTAATAGACTCAGGTAAAGGCTTGATAGATGATGATAAGGTAAGAATAAGATATCCAATGTGTGTGTCCGATATTGACTGTAATTGGGTAAATGTTATAACACTGTAAATCAATCAATCAATAACCCTTTAATCTTCCCAAATAGCATAGTTTCTTCACAAAAAAAAAAAAAAACATGTTGCCTAGTTTTCTCCGTCAGGTCTAGTTTCTTTCCACGTCCTACTCGTCCTTTGTGTTATTAATTCCTGTCCCCATTAGTCATCTCCATGTAAATAGAAACCTCCTTTATTAAATTGTCAGAGCAAAATTATATCTGTACAAGAAAAACAAATGATGAATATGAAATAAGAATACAAGACTAATAAGATTAAGATGAGGCAACTGTATGTAATCAAAAGTAAAAACAACAAATGAATTCAGAAAAATAGTGAATCATGATATACAGATGAATGATAACTGTTATTTAATGAGATAACAAGGATGAAAGTATAAACTTGACGAATGATGATCCGATGTTTAGGGTGATCGAGATAAGAAAAGGTTAATGAAAGTGTGAAAAAAGAAAAGTGGTCATGTTGACAATCGGTTGTGAAGGTGAATGGTGGGAGTGTTGTCAGAAGATACAAAAAAAAAAAAAAAAAAACCAGATGATAATAAAATAATAAATGTGGTGATAAATGATGATAATCACAACTAACATGTTATATGACTAAAGAGCGTAGTTATAACTTGTTCTGTCTTCAGTCTTACCCAATTCAACAACACTTGTTAAAGAATCCAGTACCAATTCCATACTTAGCTAACAGCTCAGCAATTATAAATGTATGATGTATAAACTTTAGACGCATTACGTGTTTTTAAACTAAATGCACATTAACATAAAAAACATTATCCAAAGAAGGTACATGCCTACCTGTACCCGTGCATACAATTGCAATGGCCGATCCGTAATCAATTTCAATTCAAAATTCTATTTTCTCTATTTATCTACTTCAATTACTAATGATACACTCCTGTACTCTATAAGAAATTATTACTATTGTACATAATGTAAGATACTAAACTTCAAAATCCATCTTCCCCTGTAAATCTACTTTAAAGTTTCGATGACCCACTTTATGTTCTAAGTCCAAGTAATTAATGTCCACTAAAATGTTCTAGGCCAAGTAATCTGTCCACTTTAATATCTTAGGCCAAGAATTATGTGCCACTTTAGTTAGGCGATGATAAATATCTCGCAACACAGGGCATAATTATACGCAAATATCTATTTTATAACGCAAGGGCAACAACTGCTTGAAATTTATAGTCACTTTTCTCGGTAAGCATTTGTCTTCTCGCGTTGGTATCGAATGCAGTTAAGTTTGAGCTGTGGTCATTTTGCGCTGGACTGCGCATGACTGTTGTCCACGATTTTGTGAATGGCGAAAGAGATGCCTCGTTGAAGAGGGGATCTCCGCTATTTTTTGTTCTGTCAGGGATGTGTAGTCCTCTTATGGATATTTCGTTTATTCGAGATAATACCTCTAGTGTATTTGCACATGTCGGGAGGCGTGATATTTCTGTGTATTTCCTGAAGGCAAGGTAAATTGACTTTTCATTAACTCTATCGATTTTGGGTCGTGAGCGATTTCGATTCATAGCCTGTCTTCGAAAGTCGTCGTCACGAGATGTTTTTTCCCAGCTCACATGTCGCTGCATTGTACTGCATCGGTTGATGCATGTACCAAGGACCATTACTTGCTACTTTGTTAAATGAACTAGGTTTGAAAAACCTTTATTATCTAGAGGATATTTTTGAGGACATTATTTATACTTCGGCAGACGTGTCTGTCTTGCTGAAGTCAGACTAAGGAGAGTGAACTGATCTCATACATCTGGTTATCTCCTGGCTGTTATAGAAAAGGATGGAGTTTTTCACCTGACTACATTTACAGCACTTTGAAATAAAACATGCATCTGACTCATCATTGTAATGCTGTCTACCGTCTATTGCTGTATTGAATGTTGCTGTGATAATGACTGTTTGATGTGCCTACATATTCGCGTAACCATTTTGTCACTGTGGCGTCCACAATAAATAATGAAAAAAAACGTCAACGGCTGTTACAAGAATCATTGACTTTATACGTCGTGAGTTTACTGACGTCCTATGTGGATTGCCCTGTTATTTTTGTATGAACATTGTTTTTGACTGAACACATCTGCACACTACACACTACACAAAACCAGACATGCGGATACCATCCATCATCATATGGCATCACGCATCATTTGGTGGCCATAAGCTGGTTTGATTCTGGTACCAGCAAACACGGGGGTCCCTTACCCACTTCATTTTCAACAAGAATTCATCAGCATCCTTCAAGAAATTAACATTCTTCAATACAGTCAACATCTTCAAAATTTTCAAAGTACTCGGCGTTGCCCGGTAAAAGTCAAAATTTCAACTTTTTGACGGAAAAACAAGAATTTGACAGTACCCGGCGTTGTTACATGTTGCCGGATAACTCGGACTGCTGTTATCTTTTTTACGCAAGTCAAGCAAGTTGCTGCTGTCAAGGTTCCAGTGCTGTCGTTTTTTGTGAAGGTCAAGTGCCGGTTGAAACGGGTTGTTTTCTGAAGAAGGCCAAGTACCGATTTCCATCAACTTACTTTTGGATTAGAAGGTCAAGTGCCGAAACAACTCAACACACAGTATTTCAGAAGCTCAAGTACCATCGTGTTAGCAGTGGAAGCAGTTCAGATGTGCCATCATCGTTGGAGCTTCGCTCTTTAGGACGTTGATTGACATCCGTTTTTTCTGCTGTTCTACGATTGGAAGCCTATAAGTTAAGTGGCCTGTTTGTATGTAAACTGTGCCCTTATACTTCGGCTGAGTCTTCTGTGTATCATCTCATTCTATATGTTATATGTCTATATGTTATTTGTATATTTATATGTTTATATTTCAGCGGGTTCTCGGTTGGGTGGTGTCTCCGTTAGAGTATGCCACGTCATAGAGGTCGTCTATTGTGAGCGTTTTCTGTAGGGTTTGCAAATTTCCGATACTGGAATTTGCTAAGCGACTTCTGTTGCTATTTATGTTAGCTGTGATGACATGTTTTAATATTGTTTTCGTTATTATTTCGCATTCTTTAGTTTTGTTTTGATTTGTTTGTATTTGTTAGCCTACTCTTGTCTATAATTTAGTTTCATACAACATTTTTTGTTTATACACTGTGGTGTCATGTATTTTGTTTAATTCTATCGCAGATATCGTCACATTTTTTGTGATATTTCATTAATTTCTGCTTTATTTTTAGTTGATTTCTGCGAAAGTTTTTGTATTGTTGCTGATCTTTGTTATTGTTTACATTGTTATTGTTTACATTGTTTGCATTGTTTACATTTTCAATGTTTACATTCTGCATGTGTTTACATAGTCATTGTTTACAGTTATAGTAATTAGTTAATGGGCTATGCTAATGCACTGTTACTACTACTACACTGATGATAAATGAATGATGAATAGTGTCGTGCACTATTGAATGAGAAGTGCACTTATGATCAAGAATTGATTGTTGATATTCATATACAAGTTCTTTGATTGGAGACTTGTTTCCCACAGAGACTGGGATAATATAAGGTGATGTGAATATACAAGTGCTTAATTAAGACTTGTTACACTTAGGTTTGAAATAAATTAGTTAATTATTTCAGGTTTTGGACTTATATGTTAGACAACATGTCTACATTTGAGCACTTTATTGAGCAGGGTAAATTGCTTGGGAAGACTGGTGATAAGTTAGAAGAATTTGCAACTGCTCGATATGATAAAGCAATGGAAGCTGAACAAAAGAAACTGCATATGGAAGCTGAACAAAAGAAACTGCAGATGCAGGTGGATGAAAAAAGATTCCAAATGGAAATGGAAAAACAAAAAAGGGAATCAGAAGCTGAGGAAAGAAAACTCCAGCTAGAGCTGAGAATAAAAGACTTGAAAAAGAGGCTGAAAATAAAAGACTTGAAAAAGAAGCTGAAAATAAAAGACTTGAAAAAGAGGCTGAAAATAAAAGACTTGAAAAAGAAGCTGAAAATGAAAGACTTCAAAAAGAGGCTCAGGCTGAGGAAAGAAGATTACAGAGAGAGTCTGATGAGAGGAAAGAGAAAGCAAAAATGGAACATGAAGAAAAGGTCTTAGCTTTAGAGTTGGAAAAATTGAAATTGACGATCATGAGTAATGGTAATGATTCAAACAAGGGTTCATCTTCTGGTAAGGCTAATAATGATACTTTTAAGATTAAGTTACCAACATTTAGTCCTTCCAGTGATGACATAATGTTCTATCTGGACAGATTTGAACAAGCATGTACAGCTCATAACATAAACAAAGCAAAATATGTTTATCAGTTATCAGGGATACTGACAGGTAAAGCTCTAAGTATATTAAATATGGTGGATGAACCTGACAAGAACAATTATGAGGTTGTCAGGGCCGCTTTGTTAAAGAAATATCAGCTTAACGAAGACGGCTATCGTCTACAATTTAAAAAACATGTTACCTGAAAATGGAGTTGAATTCTCCGAGTTTATTGCAAGAATACGCATTACTTTCTCACGATGGGTTGAACTATCTAAGACGGAAAAAACTTATGAAGGACTTATGGACTTAATACTTAGAGACAAAGTCATGTCGTCTGTCAATGAGTCTTTCCTTGCTTTCCTTCATGAACGTAAACCTAAAAAAATAAAAGAAATGGAAGATTTCTGTTGCCAATACGTAACTGCGCACCCACACATAACCATGGGTAACTCTAAGGTGAAAGAAGGTTTACCAGTTGCTTCGGCAGCTCCGTATGGTCAAAACTTTGCTCGTAGATCCCAACAAAATTTTGATAGAAAGGGCAGCGGTAATTTCTGTCAAAATCATGGAAACCAATTTCATGGTGATTCTTCTTCGAAGAATTGGAGACAACCTGATAGTACTCGTTACTATCACCCTAATAATTATAAGCATTTCAAAAGAGGATATGGTAATAGAGGTTATTCCTGCCGAAGACCTCAGAACCAAACAAATAGATGTTCGCATCAATGTGAACATGATAGTAATCGTGGAAACTGGAATTCGAACCAGGATAACAATTACAATAGAGAGACAATAATAACTGCAGAGATAATAATAACTCTGATAACTTCAGAGGTAATAATAGTCGGGGTAGATCTCAACACAAAAAAAAGAGATATCAGCAGGCTAATGCTGTACAACAGGAAACTGAGGGAGCCTGTAATCATGTTGTTGATAGTAAAAACTTTGACGCTGTCACTAGTTCTGCTTTTGACTTTGAGAGAGCAAACAAATGCCCCCAATGCAGTACTTTATTCGAACCAGGTACCATAACTACTTTGAGTTGTGGTCACCCACTTCCCGCTCTTCCTGCTGCTGTTGCGCATGACGGGAGGGGTTCTTTAATTCTACATAAGGGTCTTGTTAATGATACTCCGGTCTCACTACTTTTTCGATTCCGGATGCACCACTATTGGTGTTAGACAATCGCTTGTAGATCCATCTTGTGCTACAGGAAGGGTTATTAAATGTGTCACATTTGGCGGCACTCTAGAAAAAATATCCTACTGCTGTAATTCGCATTGCCACTCCTTTCTTTACTGGAGATGTGCATGCTTGTCTCTTACCTAATCCTATTGCGGACCTTATTATTGGTCGTATTCACGGAGTTAGGGAGTGTACCCCACAGCAGATTGCTGCTTGGGAAGATAATAACATGCAAGCTACAAATGCAGTAGTTACAAGAGCACAAGCTCTACAAACACCCGAAACTTCACTGAATAGTGATAATGAAGTTGATAGCCAAGATAGTCACTTAGTAATCACTCGTGACTCTTTCATAAAATTGCAAGAAGAAGATCCTTCTTTAAAAAAATTCTTGGTGATCCGAATCAGGATACAAATAGAAAATCTTGGATTGCAATGAGAAACGGCGTACTTGTACGTATGGTACAAGATTCGACTACGTCGGCACATTCGCAAATTCTTGTTCCCAAGAGCATGAGAGTCCAAATATTTACAACATGCTCATGACTCGCAATGGTGCTGGACATATGGGGTTTTTTGCCCCGTACGAAGTCGAGAGTCTTCGTATTTTACTGCCTATTTATCAATGCAAGTCATGTCAAGGTCAAATCTATCCAGGAGGTCAAATCTAGAGGACCACGACATGCTGCGCCTATCCAGGCTGCTGACATTCCTATTCGGCCGTTTCAGAAAATGGCCATAGATATTAATGGCCCTTTTAAGGTCAAGTCGGCCAGAGGACATCAGTTTATCCTTACATGTGTCGATATGTGCACACGTTGGCCAGAGGCTAATCCTCTTAAGAGCATATCTACTACAGATATCGCAGATGCTCTTTGGTTGATTTTTTCTCGCTTGGGGTTCCCCAGAGAAATATTGTCAGACCATGGCACTCAACTCATATCTGACACTATGTCACAGGTAATGTCTACCTTACATATTGAACGATCTCTCAGTAGTATCTACCATCCTATGTCTAATGGGTTAGTTGAGCGTCTGAATAGAACGCTCAAGACTTTGCTTGGTAAGATAACTGAAGATCATCCTCAAGATTGGGAAAGGGTTTTACCCGCGGCTCTCTTTGCCTATAGAGAAGTCCCTAATGAACACACAGGATTTTCTCCCTTCGAACTTGTCTTTGGCGCGCGTCCACGCGGCCCTATGTCTTTATTACACGATCTCATCACTGCCGATGATATTAGCGATGAAACTCAATCCTCATATGAGTATGTCATTTGCTCTTAGACAAAAGATCATTGAGGCATGTAAGCTAGCAACTGCTTCATCAGAAATTGCTAAAGAGAAGGCAAGGCAGTTTGCTAACAAGAATAGATGTCTACGACAACTTTGTCCAGGTGACAAAGCATTCGTCCTACTCCCCAGTAGGGAAAATAGACTTCTTATTGCATGGAAAGGTCCGTATGCAATAGTCTCTCGGATTTCCGATGTTGACTATGTGGTCGATATTGATGGAAAGCATAAAACTTTCCACATAAACATGCTTTCGAATTTCACGAACGTCCGGACTATTTGCTGCCTATTTTCCAGGCAACGGATGATGCTCCTGCACCTCACGGTCATTATTCATCCCTGTCTGTCATACAGGATGAGGAAGCTACCTTCTCTGATGTCAACCTTCCCCTTCCAGTGGTTCCATTACATTCCACGGAATCTTGGAAAAAACGTTTCTGTTTCTCCTAATCTTTCTGGTGACGAACATCGACAAGTCTCGTCGATGTTACAAACATTTCAGGATGTTCTCACTGACATTCCTGGACACACAGATGTCATAGAACATGACATAATTCTAACCGACAATAATCCAATTAGGGTTAGGCCGTATCCTATTCCTATACACTTTCAGTCGCAAGTGGAAAAGGAATTGGATGAAATGATTCAATTAAATATAATTGAACCATCGACTTCACCATATTCTTCTTCCATGGTTATTGAAAAATCCGGAGATAAAGGAAAAGAACATACGAATTTGCGTTGAATTATCGCAAATATGAATCAGTTCACGAAAAAGATTACGACGGGATGCTGAACCGAAGCCTTTGGTTATAAGAAGATCAACATAATATAGACTAAATCTAATTCTAGATTCTTCACTAAACTTGACTTGTCAAAAGGTTATTGGCAAGTGCCTTTAGCAGAGCATGCCAAACCTCTTACTGCTTTTTCTACACCTAGGGGTCTATTTCAATGGAATGTTATGCCTTTTGGTCTCATGAACGCCCCTGCCAACTTTCGTCTTTCTTCGTTTTAGGAACAGAGATGTTCAGTATTTTGGAATTATTGTGGTCTTCTGTCTTCAAGAGACCATGACCAACACGATGACCCAGGAAAGAGATTTCACCAAAACCAACAAAAGCTTTAGAAGGTTTCGCTGTCAAATTATTCTCACGTAGAGTGGACAGTAAGTCATATAACCCTAAATAGTGATCTTCCCAGGTATCACTGAAGAGACAGATGTCATCTAAGTATGCGATGACATCCGAACGATGTGACAGAATTCGACGCATCATGCGAACGAAAGTTGCAGGGGCGTTCATGAGACCAAAAGGCATAACATTCCATTGAAATAGACCCCTAGGTGTAGAAAAAGCAGTAAGAGGTTTGGCATGCTCTGCTAAAGGCACTTGCCAATAACCTTTAGACAAGTCAAGTTTAGTGAAGAATCTAGAATTAGAAAGTCTAATCAGTAGATCTTCTAACAAAGGCATCGGTTCAGCGTCGAACTTTGTGACCTGATTCAATTTGCGATAATCAACGCAAATTCGTATGTTCTTATCCTTCTTCCGGACAATAACCATGGAAGAAGAATATGGTGAAGTCGATGGTTCAATTATATTTAATTGAATCATTTCATCCAATTCCTTTTCCACTTGCGACTGAAAGTGTATAGGAATAGGATACGGCCTAACCCTAATTGGATTATTGTCGGTAAGAATTATGTCATGTTCTATGACATCTGTGTGTGTCCAGGAATGTCAGTGAGAACATCCTGAAATGTTTGTAACATCGACGAGACTTGTCGATGTTCGTCACCAGAAAGATTAGGAGAAACAGAAACGTTTTTCCAAGATTCCGTGGAATGTAATGGAACCACTGGAAGGGGAAGGTTGACATCAGAGAAGGTAGCTTCCTCATCCTGTATGACAGACAGGGATGAATAATGACCGTGAGGTGCAGGAGCATCATCCGTTGCCTGGAAAATAGGCAGCAAATAGTCCGGACGTTCGTGAAATTCCGAAAGCATGTTTTTATGTGGAAAGTTTTATGCTTTCCATCAATATCGACCACATAGTCAACATCGGAAATCCGAGAGACTATTGCATACGGACCTTTCCATGCAATAAGAAGTCTATTTTCCCTACTGGGGAGTAGGACGAATGCTTTGTCACCTGGACAAAGTTGTCGTAGACATCTATTCTTGTTAGCAAACTGCCTTGCCTTCTCTTTAGCAATTTCTGATGAAGCAGTTGCTAGCTTACATGCCTCAATGATCTTTTGTCTAAGAGCAATGACATACTCATATGAGGATTGAGTTTCATCGCTAATATCATCGGCAGTGATGAGATCGTGTAATAAAGACATAGGGCCGCGTGGACGCGCGCCAAAGACAAGTTCGAAGGGAGAAAATCCTGTGTGTTCATTAGGGACTTCTCTATAGGCAAAGAGAGCCGCGGGTAAAACCCTGTCCCAATCTTGAGGATGATCTTCAGTTATCTTACCAAGCAAAGTCTTGAGCGTTCTATTCAGACGCTCAACTAACCCATTAGACATAGGATGGTAGATACTACTGAGAGATCGTTCAATATGTAAGGTAGACATTACCTGTGACATAGTGTCAGATATGAGTTGAGTGCCATGGTCTGACAATATTTCTCTGGGGAACCCCAAGCGAGAAAATATCAACCAAAGAGCATCTGCGATATCTGTAGTAGATATGCTCTTAAGAGGAATAGCCTCTGGCCAACGTGTGCACATATCGACACATGTAAGGATAAACTGATGTCCTCTGGCCGACTTGACCTTAAAAGGGCCAATAATATCTATGGCCATTTTCTGAAACGGCCGAATAGGAATGTCAGCAGCCTGGATAGGCGCAGCATGTCGTGGTCCTCTAGATTTGACCTCCTGACATACCTTGCATGATCGGCAGTAAATACGAATGTCCTTATTGACAAAAGGCCAAAAGAAAGCCGCAAGGACTCTCGACTTCGTACGGGCAAAACCCATATGTCCAGCACATTGCGAGTCATGAGCATGTTGTAATATTTGCACTCTCATGCTCTTGGGAACAAGAATTTGCGAATGTGCCGACGTAGTCGAATCTTGTACCATACGTACAAGTACGCCGTTTCTCATTGCAATCCAAGATTTTCTATTTGTATCCTGATTCGGATCACCTTTCTTCGCAAGAACGAAGAATTTTTTTAAAGAAGGATCTTCTTCTTGCAATTTTATGAAAGAGTCACGAGTGATTACTAAGTGACTATCTTGGCTATCAACTTCATTATCACTATTCAGTGAAGTTTCGGGTGTTTGTAGAGCTTGTGCTCTTGTAACTACTGCATTTGTAGCTTGCATGTTATTATCTTCCCAAGCAGCAATCTGCTGTGGGGTACACTCCCTAACTCCGTGAATACGACCAATAATAAGGTCCGCAATAGGATTAGGTAAGAGACAAGCATGCACATCTCCAGTAAAGAAAGGAGTGGCAATGCGAATTACAGCAGTAGGATATTTTTCTAGAGTGCCGCCAAATGTGACACATTTAATAACCCTTCCTGTAGCACAAGATGGATCTACAAGCGATTGTCTAACACCAATAGTGGTGCATCCGGAATCGAAAAGTAGTGAGACCGGAGTATCATTAACAAGACCCTTATGTAGAATTAAAGAACCCCTCCCGTCATGCGCAACAGCAGCAGGAAGAGCGGGAAGTGGGTGACCACAACTCAAAGTAGTTATGGTACCCGGTTCGAATAAAGTACTGCATTGGGGGCATTTGTTTGCTCTCTCAAAGTCAAAAGCAGAACCAGTGACAGCGCCAAAGTTTTTATTATCAACAACATGATTACAGGCTCCCTCAGTTTCCTGTTGTACAGCATTAGCCTGCTGATATCTCTTTTTTTTTGTGTTGAGATCTACCCCGACTATTATTACCTCTGAAGTTATCAGAGTTATTATTATCTCTGCAGTTATTATTGTCTCTATTGTAATTGTTATCCTGGTTCGAATTCCAGTTTCCACGATTACTATCATGTTCACATTGATGCGAACATCTATTTGTTTGGTTCTGAGGTCTTCGGCAGGAATAACCTCTATTACCATATCCTCTTTTGAAATGCTTATAATTATTAGGATGATAGTAACGACCACTATCAGGTTGTCTCCAATTCTTCGAAGAAGAATCACCATGAAATTGGTTTCCATGATTTTGACAGAAATTACCGCTGCTCTTTCTATCAAAATTTTGTTGGGATCTACGAGCAAAGTTTTGGCCATACGGAGCTGCCGAAGCAACTGGTAAACCTTCTTTCACCTTAGAGTTACCCATGGTTATGTGTGGGTGCGCAGTTACGTATTGGCAACAGAAATCTTCCATTTCTTTTATTGTTTTAGGTTTACGTTCATGAAGGAAAGCAAGGAAAGACTCATTGACAGACGACATGACTTTGTCTCTAAGTATTAAGTCCATAAGTCCTTCATAAGTTTTTTTCCGTCTTAGATAGTTCAACCCATCGTGAGAAAGTAATGCGTATTCTTGCAATAAACTCGGAGAATTCAACTCCATTTTCAGGTAACATGTTTTTAAATTGTAGACGATAGCCGTCTTCGTTAAGCTGATATTTCTTTAACAGAGCGGCCCTGACAACCTCATAATTGTTCTTGTCAGGTTCATCCACCATATTTAATATACTTAGAGCTTTACCTGTCAGTATCCCTGATAACTGATAAACATATTTTGCTTTGTCTATGTTATGAGCTGTACATGCTTGTTCAAATCTGTCCAGATAGAACATTATGTCATCACTGGAAGGACTAAAAGTTGGCAACTTAATCTTAAAAGTATCATTATTAGCCTTACCAGAAGATGAACCCTTGTTTGAATCATTACCATTACTCATGTTCATCAATTTCAATTTTTCCAACTCTAAAGCTAAGACCTTTTCTTCATGTTCCATTTTTGCTTTCTCTTTCCTCTCATCAGACTCTCTCTGTAATCTTCTCTCCTCAGCCTGAGCCTCTATTTGAAGTCTTTCAGCTTCTTTCTCAAGTCTTTTATTCTCAGCTTCTTTTTCAAGTCTTTTATTCTCAGCTTCTTTTTCAAGTCTTTTATTCTCAGCTTCTTTTTCAAGTCTTTTATTTTCAGCCTCTAGCTGGAGTTTTCTTTCCTCAGCTTCTGATTCCCTTTTTTGTTTTTTCCATTTCCATTTGGAATCTTTTTTCATCCACCTGCATCTGCAGTTTCTTTTGTTCAGCTTCCATATGCAGTTTCTTTTGTTCAGCTTCCATTGCTTTATCATATCGAGCAGTTGCAAATTCTTCTAACTTATCACCAGTCTTCCCCAGCAATTTACCCTGCTCAATAAAGTGCTCAAATGTAGACATGTTGTCTAACATATGAGTCCAAAACCTGAAATAATTAACTAATTTATTTCAAACCTAAGTGTAACAAGTCTTAATTAAACACTTGTATATTCACATCACCTTATATTATCCCAGTCTCTGTGGGAAACAAGTCTCCAATCAAAGAACTTGTATATGAAATATCAGCACTCAATTCTTGATCATAAGTGCACTTCTCATTCAATAGTGCACAACACTATTCATCATTCATTTATCATCAGTGTAGTAGTAACAGTGCATTAGCATAGCCCATTAACTAATTACTATAACTGTAAACAATGACTATGTAAACACATGCAGAATGTAAACATTGAAAATGTAAACAATGCAAACAATGTAAACAATAACAATGTAAACAATAACAAAGATCAGCAACAATACAAAAACGTTCGCAGAAATCAACTAAAAATAAAGCAGAAATTAATGAAATATCACAAAAAATGTGACGATATCTACGATAGAATTAAACAAAATACATGACACCACAGTGTATAAACAAAAATGTTGTATGAAACTAAATTATAGACAAGAGTAGGCTAACAAATACAAACAAATCAAAACAAAACTAAAGAATGCGAAATAATAACGAAAACAATATTAAAACATGTCATCGCAGCTAACATAAATAGCAACAGAAGTCGCTTAGCAAATTCCAGTATCGGAAATTTGCAAACCCTACAGAAAACGCTCACAATAGACGACCTCTATGACGTGGCATAATCTAACGGAGACACCACCCAACCGAGAACCCGCTGAAATATAAACATATAAATATACGCATAACATATAAACATATAACATATAGAATGAGATGATACACAGAAGACTCAGCAGAAGTATAAGGGCACAGTTTACATACAAACAGGCCACTTAACTTATAGGCTTCCAATCGTCGAACAGCAGAAAAAACGGATGTCAATCAACGTCCTAAAGAGCGAAGCTCCAACGATGATGGCACATCTGAACTGCTTCCACTGCTAACACGATGGTACTTGAGCTTCTGAAATACTGTGTGTTGAGTTGTTTCGGCACTTGACCTTCTAATCCAAAAGTAAGTTGATGGAAATCGGTACTTGGCCTTCTTCAGAAAACAACCCGTTTCAACCGGCACTTGACCTTCACAAAAACGACAGCACTGGAACCTTGACAGCAGCAACTTGCTTGACTTGCGTAAAAGATAACAGCAGTCCCAGTTATCCGGCAACATGTAACAACGCCGGGTACTGTCAAATTCTTGTTTCCGTCAAAAAATTGAAATTTTGACTTTTACCGGGCAACGCCGAGTACTTTGAAAATTTTGAAGATGTTGACTGTCTTGAAGAATGTTAATTTCTTGATGGATGCTGATAAATTCTTGTTGAAAATGAAGTGGGTAAGGGACCCCGTGTTTGCTGGTACCAGATCAACCCAGCTTATGGCCACCAAATGATGCGTGATGCCATATGATGATGGATGGTATCCGCATGTCTGGTTTTGTGTAGTGTGCAGATGTGTTCAGTCAAAACAATGTTCATACAAAAATAACAGGGCAATCCACATAGGACGTCAGTAAACTCACGACGTATAAAGTCAATGATTCTTGAAACAGCCGTTGACGTTTTTCTTCATTATTTATTGTGGACGCCACAGTGACAAAATGGTTACGCGAATATGTAGACACATCAAACAGTCATTATCACAGCAACATTCAATACAGCAATGGACGGTATACAGCATTACAATGATGAGTCAGATGCATGTTATATTTCATAGTGCTGTAAATGTAGTCAGGTGAAAAACTCCATCCTTTTCTATAACAGCCAGGAGATAACCAGATGTATGAGATCAGTTCACTCTCCTTAATCTGACTTCAGCAAGACAGACACGTCTGCCGAAGTATAAATAATGTCCTCAAAAATATCCTCTAGATAACAAAGGTTTTTCAAACCTAGTTCAGGTAACCAAGTAGCAAGTAATAGTCCTTGGGACCTGCATCAACCGATGCAGCACAATACAGCGACATGTGAGCTAGGAAAACATCTCGTGACGACGACTTTCGAAGACAGGCTATGAACCAGAAATCGTTCACGACCAAAAATCGATAGAGTTAATGAAAATGTTAATTTACCTTGCCTTCCGGAAATACACAGAAATATTATGCCTCCCGGCATGTGCAAATACACTAGAGGTATTATCTCGAATAAACGAAATATCCATAAGAGGACTCTCACATTCCTGACAGAACAAAAAAAATAGCGGAGATCCCCTCTTCAACGAGGCATCTCTTTCGCCATTCAAATCGCTCACTCCACTAGTGGTGGGCGGAAACCGATCGACCAAGAAGCAAGACCAGTCATGCGCAGTCCGGCGCGAAAAATGACCACAGCTCAAAAACTCAACTGCATTCAACACCAACGCGAGAAGACAAATGCTTACCGAGAAAAGTAACTATAAATTTCAAGCAGTTGTTGCCCTTGCGTTATAAAATAGATATTGTAATAAAATGATGTTGCGAGAATTTATCACGCAACAAGTGGACATAATTCTTGGCCTAGATATAAAGTGGACATAATACTTGGCCTAGACATAAAGTGGACATAATACTTGGCCTAGACATAAAGTGGACACGGAACTTAAAGTAGATTTACAGGGAAGAAGATTTTGAAGTAGAAACAAAAATGTACATAGTAATTTAAATAGAGACAGAGTGTACATAGTAATTGAAGTAGATAAATAGAGAACATAGAATTTGAAATAGATACGGATCGGCCATTGCAATTGAAGCAGGTAAGGTAGGTGTACCATCTTTGCTAATGTTATTTATGTATGTTCATTTAGTTAAAACACCGACTGCGTACAGTAACATCATACATTATAGTTGCAGCAGTTAGCTAAGTCTGAATTTTACTGGATCTTTAACAGTGTTGTTGCCTTGGGGGAAGACAGACAAGTTAACTACGCTCATAGACATAACATGTAAGTTGTGCTTACATCATTATCACCACATATATTATTATCATCTGGTTTTTTTTTTTATCTTCTGCAACCTCACCATCACCTTCACCACCGCTGTCAACATGACCATTATCTTTTTTCACTTTCATTAACTTTCTTATCTCGATCACCCTAACATCGTCATCATCGTCAAGTTTACTTTCATCCTTGTTATCATAATAACAGTTATCATCATCTGTATATCATGATTCATATTATCAGCATCATTGTTGTTTATACTTTTGATTACTACAGTGCCTCATTCTTAATCTTCTAGTCTTTCTTCTTCTTCTACCTTTGTATCTTGTCCCGCTATTTTGCTCTGACATTTAAAAAGAGGTTCATACATGGAGAAGACAACTGGGGACAGAAATAACACAAAGACGAGTAAGACGTGGAAAGAACTAGACCTGACGGAGAACTAGGCACATGTTTTGTGAAGAACTATGCTACTTGGGAAGATAAAGGGTATTGATTGATTGATTACAGTGTTAACAATTACCAATACCAGTCAAATGGTCACAAATGATATCTTATCTACCTTTCTCTCTATCAAGCCTTTACCTGAGTCATTAACCACACGAACATCCCAATGCGAAGCTGCCGCTTGTGTCTCTGGGTGAATTCCATCTGGGAAGAGCTACGTCATTCCATTTGGTCGGGATTGCGTCAACGAGCTAATATTGAAATATGATTCTGGTTCATTTGTTTTTTGTATTTTTGTAGATATTGCATTTTGATGTTAAAAAATCTGGCAAGGTACATAACCAATAAAATCTTGTGTTGACATGTGGGTAATTATATATTTAGAGATAAACCTTCAAAAATGAACAATACTGTCACTGGTTAATTATGTTACAAGCTCATAATAGATCATCATCATAATCATTCCTCATCTTCCTTAGGGGCAGAGGTCTTGAACAAATACACGACAAGCCATCTTGTCCTATGACATCAGTTCAAGATCTTTCCGCATTTTCTTTAAATCTTTGATTTATGCCGACATCATTTCTTCATGCGTGTGTGTGTGTGTATTTTTGTTTGTTTGTGTGGTTTTTTGGCCTCCACTATTTCGTTTACCCTGGGGATTCCAAGCAAAAGCAGCCTCTTAATTCTATCTGCAGGTTTACTTTGACACTTGTCAAGTTTACTTTGACACTTGTCTGGTTTACTTTGACACTTGTCTGGTTTTTCTCATCACTTCTACTTTGGTAATCATTTCAATCTTTCAGTTATACGTAGTCACCGATTAATGAAAGTCTGTAGCTTTATTTGGTTACCAGTGTAAAAGCCCGTCATAAGACGGGAATTACATTCAAAAGCACCAAAACCTAACGACAATTTTACTTATTCAAAAGTATTTAAACAAACCACTGTGCATCACCACAGTACACGAACTACGTAGCAGCAGCGAGGATCTCAATGTGTGTATACGGGATCACACATTCTATAAATATTTTTGTGCACACCCTCATTTGCGCATTCTACAAATAAACGTTACTATTTTCGGGAGGGTACATATAAGGGAAAAAATACAATTGTGACAAAACGAGGCGGCCCCTATCGATCTTTTTTTCACTACGGCAGTATCGGTACATTTGTGGTACTGATTTTTATTATTTGCTGTCAATTATCGCGCTTTTCTTTCTTTCTTCGTTATTTTTCTGCTAAGTAGCAGATACTTGAGTATTGTCGAATCGCTTGACACTTCCTGTAGGTGATAATAATCACATTTGCTTGACGCTACCCAGATTTGCTGAGATAATTACTCGCGGTCGCAAGGGAGTGGCACAGCTTGGGTAAGATTAGCATAAGATCTCGTGTACCGGCGGACACTTATGACAAGCGTTTCCTGTCCTCCTTGTTATAACAAGAGTACTTTCTGATAAAGTATTGATGGTTACATTTTGAACACGCTGTTCTATGAGTTTACCGATCTGTCTGTACGTTTGTAACAAGGGCATCGAACATCTTATTACCATATATGTGAGAGTTGACCTCTGCCTTACGTTCAAGATGATCCGATGACGGAATATTTTGAAATTACCTCATAACCCGCCTGTTTGAATATGATTGGAGTTATTTGATAGCTCATAACAAACGAAGGCAGGGAATATAATCTGATAATTTTCTCAAGCTATTTCCCTTGAGAAATCGCTTGCCAAGACACCAGACTGCTACAGTGAAGAATTAGAATTCAGATTTCCTTCTTAATATACCTGCCACCTTTTATTGGAGTATTTATCAAGACTTACAATATAGCCCAGGAAATCTCTAACATTTTAATTAAGGAAACCGGGACTGAGGAAACTGAAGGAACACACACGAAGTCAGAGAGGGAACCTATTAAATTAACGACACCCCAGACGCGTGTAAGAGGCCGATTCAAGTCTTTTTTTATTCATCTGAGCTAAAAGTATGTGAGTCAGGATTGGCGTAAGTTGTAATTTACATTTTATATTTTATTACTAACATGTGAACTAACATATATATATATATATATATATATATATATATATATATATATATATATATATATATATATATATATATATATATATATATATATATATATATATATATATATATATACATATATACATATATATATATATATATATATATATATATATATATATATATATATATATATATATATATATATATGTGTATATATAATACCATGTGAAGTTTGATATGTGAAACTTGCTTGTGGATGTCAAAGTCATTTGAGGCTGGCAACCTCAGCATATAGAATGATGATTCGTGAACCACCACTGCACGGGCTGGTGGCTGCTTTTTTATAGTTTCGTAAAGAGAACTAAAAGCATAAAGTAGTTCCAGGTTCCCTATGGAGCAGGGATGGAAAGATGAAAGAAATGATGTACATTCTAAGTATAATACTTACATTTTCAAAGCAGTGTAAATGTCCCTATAAACATAGTCACTTTAAAATTAATGTAAGTTTTCAAGCTTTAAACCAGTGTAAATGTCTATTTAAAAATATTCATTTTTAAGTAATGGAAGTTTCAAACTGTTAAATCAGCGTAAAACATGAATGAAAACATATTCAATTTGTATTGTGAACACTTTTCAATCAGTGGAGATGTGTATGTAAACAGACTCTATCTGTATTGTTAACTTTTTCATTTAAATTTAAAGTAACGGCGAAAGCTATTTTATTTAAATGTAAAGAAAGTTTTATCCCGAGGGATTAAATTTAACTCTCATCGAGGAGAAATTCTGAGTTAATTGGGATGGTGATATGGGAAGATAGGAACCCATAAGTATGGGGTGGAAAACGCCATACTCAGAAGAGCGTTTCGTTCTATTCTTTTACTATAGTTATTGGTGGTGCCAGCAAAAAGTACTATCTTTGGAACAAGAAGGGAACCGTGGCCTAAGCTTTAAGACGAAGGACCCACGTGGTAGACTCACCTTGACATTTCTGGGAAACGAGCTACCCCCCGACAACCTTGATCAGAGACGAGCGTGAGCAAAGTGAAAATAAGAAGGAGCAGAACCGTCATTGGCAGCTAAGTTTAAATATATGCTGCCACTTGAACTTCTTGTAACATCTCACATTCCATAAAGACTGTGATGATAACTTGTTTTGATCCATAACTATTCAAATTATTTTCCAGTTGTTAAAACCTTAAGTGATTATTAAATTTTGTTATTTGTAATGTTAAAAATTTAACTTCGATTTAATCATTTTAAAGTTACTGCAAGTTTGTCTCAGTCAAATTACTACACACACTCTAAACAGAGCTATACTAGAATAATAGAATTCCACTGAGTAAATCAGGGGTGGGAGCTTAAACGAGCTGAAAGTAATAAGTGCTTAAATCCTTCACAAAAACATCGGTAGAATTACAGAGTTAACATACTCAGCCAAAGCAGTATTGTTCTCGCTTATTCTAAATATCTTGTGAAGACTCCCTTTGTAATAGAAGTGTCATCACCCTTCTATCTACATCTCTGCGAAGAGTAATCTTGTGCGAAGGTAGATACATTTGAAGCCCATATTAGATACTCTTGAGTTTTGGCCACTGTTGGACCACTACTACAAAGCAGGGAAGGCAATACAGTCACAACAATTAATGTCTAACTTTCAACCACAGTTGCACCTCTTAGCGTTACTGATTAAAAAAAGCTGGGATTTTATATATAGAACCATTAGCCTTATTAGTCATCCAAGTAAGGTGATGTTAAGGATACTTTTGAACAGAATAAAACAGAAATCAGAAGAAATCTTGTCAGAGGAACAGGCTGGCTTTAGACCAAAAAGAAGTACCTCAGAACAAATCTTCAATATTAGAGTACTTATCGAAAAACATCTCCAACATCAACACGATTTATACCATAACTTCATCGATTTCACAAAAGCCTTCGATCGAGTCTGGCATGAAGGCTTATGGCAAGTAATGAGAAAATTCAATTTTGATACCAACATCATAGATATCATTGAAGCACTATACAAGGACGCAAGCAGTGCTGTTTTTTGCAAGCAACGACATTGGAGAATTTTTCAAAACAACTGTAGGAGTTCGGCAGGGATGTATCCTGTCCCCAGTGCTCTTTAATATTTATCTAGAACATATTATGCAGGAGGCTCTCTACGATTATAAATCAACCATATCGATTGGAGGCCGACCTCTGTGCAACCTACGTTTTGCTGATGATATTGATCTGATAGCTGGATCAGAATCAGAACTTCAAGACCTTACCTCTAGACTGGAGAAAGTAACAAGAACGTATGGGATGGAAATTAATATAGAAAAAAGCAAGATATTGGTGAATCGCCATAAGAAACATGTTCCGACCAACATTACGTTAAATGGGCAAACGTTAGAAGAAGTTAACACCTTTAAATATCTCGGGTCCACTATATGTAGTGATGGAAGATCAAGTAAAGAAATCAAGACAAGACTTGAGATGACATCAGCTGCCATGACAAAGTTGAATGTGATCTGGAAAAGTAACATCAGTTTTCCTGTGAAGATCAAATTATACAAATCACTTGTATTATCTATTCTCTTGTATGGGTGTGAGAGCTGGACACTCACTGCAGATACGGAGCGAAGGATTCAGGCTTTCGAGCATAAATGTTATAGAAGAATTTTGCGCATTTGCTATAAAGAGCACAAAACAAATGTCTATGTTAGAGAGAAGATAAACACCTATGCAGGCCACCAAGAACCACTTTTGTCAATAGTGAAACATCGAAAGCTTGCCTGGTTTGGGCATGTAACTCGTCATGACTCCCTTTCGAAAACGATCCTTCAGGGGACTGATGCGTGATGCCATATGATGATGGATGGCATCCGCATGTCTGGTTTTGTGTAGTGTGTAGATGTGTTCAGTCAAAACAATGTTCATGCAACAATAACAGGGCAATCCACATAGGACGTCAGTAAACTCACGACGTATAAAGTCAATGAGTCTTGAAACAGCCGTTGACGTTTTTCTTCATTATTTATTGTGGACGCCACAGTGACAAAATGGTTACGCAAATGTGTAGGCACATCAAACAGTCATTATCACAGCAACATTCAATACAGCAATAAACGGTAGACAGCATTACAATGATGAGTCAGATGCATGTTATATTTCATAGTGCTGTAAATGTAGTCAGGTGAACAACTCCATCCTTTTCTATAACAGCCAGGAGATAACCAGATGTATGAGATCAGTTCACTCTCCTTAGTTTGACTTCAGCAAGACAGACACGTCTGCCGAAGTATAAATAATGTCCTCAAGAATATCCTCTAGATAATAAAGGTTTTCTAAACCTAGTTCATTTAACAAAGTAGCAAGTAATGGTCCTTGGTACATGCATCAACCGATGCAGTACAATGCAGCGACATGTGAGCTGGGAAAGAACATCTCGTGACGACGACTTTCGGAGACAGGCTATGAATCGAAATCGCTCACGACCCAAAATCGATAGAGTTAATGAAAAAGTCAATTTACCTTGCTTTCATGAAATACACAGAAATATCACGCCTCCCGACATGTGGGAAAACACTAGAGGTATTATCTCGACTAAACGAAATATCCATAAGAGGACTACACATCCCTGACAGAACAAAAAAAAAGCGGAGATCCCCTCTTCAACGAGGCATCTCTTTCGCCATTCCAAATCGCTCACCCCCACTAGTGGTGGGCGGAAACCGATCGACCAAACAACAAGACAAGTCATGCGCAGTCCAGCGCAAAAATGACCACAGCTCAAAAGTTAACTGCATTCGATACTAACGCGAGAAGACAAATGCTTACCGAGAAAAGTGACTATAGATTTCAAGCAGTTGTTGCCCTTGCGTTATAAAACAGATATTGAAATAAAACGATGTTGCGAGAATTTATCACGCAACATATCACCACCTCCTCCCGATAAAAAAAAAAAATGTGGAACATATTTTTTTTTTCAATATCAAAGAGCAAGCGATAAGCGGCTCAAAACGCACGAATTATGCGCTGATAATTAATTAAATTGCCAAACAATAGGCTAATTATAGAGTGTCTGGTGAGGATATACCTCAACAGAAAAATAAATATGTCTCAAAAAATATTCACATCGGGGAGGTGTCACCAACACACATCACGTTAGCATGTAAACACAATATACGTATGCAAGTTACTATAATCATCATTAAACAGCATACTCTAATATTGTCTTTAAAAATGGATGTACAAATCTGATAGGAAAATTTAAATAGTACATTCTTTGACATGTAATGACATAAGTACATAGCAAAGTTAAACTACATGACGATCCAGGACATATGCTCTGGTATTCCGAGGGTAAGTACACAATCTAGAACTCGTAAGGTAAGTCCTCAGCTCAACAATGACATTCTGAGAAAGTACAAGCAATATAATGCTAATTAATAACTAATATGCTTCATAAGGTACAATACATTATTAATAATTGTGGCTGTTTAGTAAACTAACGGCCCTTATATTAACTACTCAGTCCTCCTCTATCATTTTAAAAAACGAACAGAAGAAGATGACAACAAAGCACGATAGTGTGTACATATAGAGTAAGTACAGATGTGCTAATCTATTGTAGAAATATAGGTGTGTTATGACTCTGTAATATATAGAAATATAGGACAGAAGTATTAGTTGGAGTCATGTGGGCATCTAGACAAAATGTCAGCCATCACATTATCCGCACCACGGATAGCTCGTACCGTGAAGTGAAAAGGTTGAAGAGCTATAGCATATCGAGTGGATCTCGAACTCTTCAAATTCTTAGTCTGAATAGCTGTAAGAGCTTTCTGATCAGTCTCTAGAATGAAATGTGCGCCCAGGAGGAATCTTTGTAGCTTTAGAATTGACCAAACCATCGCTAACAACTCACGGTCTAAAACCGAGTAGTTCCTCTCTGCCGCATTTAGTTTTCTAGAAATGTACATAACAGGATGCAGAGTATTTGCATATTCTTGCATCAGTGCTGCTCCAATCCCAGTGGATGAAGCATCACTCCGAAGAACAAAAGTCCTATCAAGAGTAGGTAATCTTAAGATGGGAGGAGAAGAAAAATATATTCTTGATTTGGTCTAGTGAAGATTGGCATTCTTCAGACCAACGGACCAGATTAGGCGAACCTTTCTTCAACAATGTTGATAGAGGTGCCATGATCGAAGATAAATTTGGAATAAATCTCCCATAAAAATTGAATTAAACCTAAGAGACTCCTAACTTGTTTCTTCGTTTTAGGAACAGAGATGTTCAGTATTTTGGAAGTATTGTGGTCTTCTGTCTTCAAGAGACCATGACCAACACGATGACCCAGGAAAGAGATTTCACCAAAACCAACAAAAGCTTTAGAAGGTTTTGCTGTCAAATTATTCTCACGTAGAGTGGACAGTAAGTCATATAACCCTAAATAGTGATCTTCCCAGGTATCACTGAAGAGACAGATGTCATCTAAGTATGCGATGACATCCGAACGATGTGACAGAATTCGACGCATCATGCGAACGAAAGTGGCAGGGGCGTTCATGAGACCAAAAGGCATAACATTCCATTGAAATAGACCCCTAGTGTAGAAAAAGCAGTAAGAGGTTTGGCATGCTCTGCTAAAGGCACTTGCCAATAACCTTTAGACAAGTCAAGTTTAGTGAAGAATCTAGAATTAGAAAGTCTAATCAGTAGATCTTCTAACAAAGGCATCGGTTCAGCGTCGAACTTTGTGACCTGATTCAATTTGCGATAATCAACGCAAATTCGTATGTTCTTATCCTTCTTCCGGACAATAACCATGGAAGAAGAATATGATGAAAGTCGATGGTTCAATTATATTTAATTGAATCATTTCATCCAATTCCTTTTCCACTTGCGACTGAAAGTGTATAGGAATAGGATACGGCCTAACCCTAATTGGATTATTGTCGGTAAGAATTATGTCATGTTCTATGACATCTGTGTGTCCAGGAATGTCAGTGAGAACATCCTGAAATGTTTGTAACATCGACAAGTCTTGTCGATGTTCGTCACCAGAAAGATTAGGAGAAACAGAAACGTTTTTCCAAGATTCCGTGGAATGTAATGGAACCACTGGAAGGGGAAGGTTGACATCAGAGAAGGTAGCTTCCTCATCCTGAATGACAGACAGGGATGAATAATGACCGTGAGGTGCAGGAGCATCATCCGTTGCCTGGAAAATAGGCAGCAAATAGTCCGGACGTTCGTGAAATTCCGAAAGCATGTTTATGTGGAAAGTTTTATGCTTTCCATCAATATCGACCACATAGTCAACATCGGAAATCCGAGAGACTATTGCATACGGACCTTTCCATGCAATAAGAAGTCTATTTTTCCCTACTGGGGAGTAGGACGAATGCTTTGTCACCTGGACAAAGTTGTCGTAGACATCTATTCTTGTTAGCAAACTGCCTTGCCTTCTCTTTAGCAATTTCTGATGAAGCAGTTGTTAGCTTACATGCCTCAATGATCTTTTGTCTAAGAGCAATGACATACTCATATGAGGATTGAGTTTCATCGCTAATATCATCGGCAGTGATGAGATCGTGTAATAAAGACATAGGGCCGCGTGGACGCGCGCCAAAGACAAGTTCGAAGGGAGAAAATCCTGTGTGTTCATTAGGGACTTCTCTATAGGCAAAGAGAGCCGCGGGTAAAACCCTGTCCCAATCTTGAGGATGATCTTCAGTTATCTTACCAAGCAAAGTCTTGAGCGTTCTATTCAGACGCTCAACTAACCCATTAGACATAGGATGGTAGATACTACTGAGAGATCGTTCAATATGTAAGGTAGACATTACCTGTGACATAGTGTCAGATATGAGTTGAGTGCCATGGTCTGACAATATTTCTCTGGGGAACCCCAAGCGAGAAAATATCAACCAAAGAGCATCTGCGATATCTGTAGTAGATATGCTCTTAAGAGGAATAGCCTCTGGCCAACGTGTGCACATATCGACACATGTAAGGATAAACTGATGTCCTCTGGCCGACTTGACCTTAAAAGGGCCAATAATATCTATGGCCATTTTCTGAAACGGCCGAATAGGAATGTCAGCAGCCTGGATAGGCGCAGCATGTCGTGGTCCTCTAGATTTGACCTCCTGACATACCTTGCATGATCGGCAGTAAATACGAATGTCCTTATTGACAAAAGGCCAAAAGAAAGCCGCAAGGACTCTCGACTTCGTACGGGCAAAACCCATATGTCCAGCACATTGCGAGTCATGAGCATGTTGTAATATTTGGACTCTCATGCTCTTGGGAACAAGAATTTGCGAATGTGCCGACGTAGTCGAATCTTGTACCATACGTACAAGTACGCCGTTTCTCATTGCAATCCAAGATTTTCTATTTGTATCCTGATTCGGATCACCTTTCTTCGCAAGAACGAAGAATTTTTTTAAAGAAGGATCTTCTTCTTGCAATTTTATGAAAGAGTCACGAGTAATTACTAAGTGACTATCTTGGCTATCAACTTCATTATCACTATTCAGTGAAGTTTCGGGTGTTTGTAGAGCTTGTGCTCTTGTAACTACTGCATTTGTAGCTTGCATGTTATTATCTTCCCAAGCAGCAATCTGCTGTGGGGTACACTCCCTAACTCCGTGAATACGACCAATAATAAGGTCCGCAATAGGATTAGGTAAGAGACAAGCATGCACATCTCCAGTAAAGAAAGGAGTGGCAATGCGAATTACAGCAGTAGGATATTTTTCTAGAGTGCCGCCAAATGTGACACATTTAATAACCCTTCCTGTAGCACAAGATGGATCTACAAGCGATTGTCTAACACCAATAGTGGTGCATCCGGAATCGAAAAGTAGTGAGACCGGAGTATCATTAACAAGACCCTTATGTAGAATTAAAGAACCCCTCCCGTCATGCGCAACAGCAGCAGGAAGAGCGGGAAGTGGGTGACCACAACTCAAAGTAGTTATGGTACCCGGTTCGAATAAAGTACTGCATTGGGGGCATTTGTTTGCTCTCTCAAAGTCAAAAGCAGAACTAGTGACAGCGTCAAAGTTTTTACTATCAACAACATGATTACAGGCTCCCTCAGTTTCCTGTTGTACAGCATTAGCCTGCTGATATCTCTTTTTTTTGTGTTGAGATCTACCCCGACTATTATTACCTCTGAAGTTATCAGAGTTATTATTATCTCTGCAGTTATTATTGTCTCTATTGTAATTGTTATACTGGTTCGAATTCCAGTTTCCACGATTACTATCATGTTCACATTGATGCGAACATCTATTTGTTTGGTTCTGAGGTCTTCGGCAGGAATAACCTCTATTACCATATCCTCTTTTGAAATGCTTATAATTATTAGGGTGATAGTAACGACCACTATCAGGTTGTCTCCAATTCTTCGAAGAAGAATCACCATGAAATTGGTTTCCATGATTTTGACAGAAATTACCGCTGCCCTTTCTATCAAAATTTTGTTGGGATCTACGAGCAAAGTTTTGACCATACGGAGCTGCCGAAGCAACTGGTAAACCTTCTTTCACCTTAGAGTTACCCATGGTTATGTGTGGGTGCGCAGTTACGTATTGGCAACAGAAATCTTCCATTTCTTTTATTGTTTTAGGTTTACGTTCATGAAGGAAAGCAAGGAAAGACTCATTGACAGACGACATGACTTTGTCTCTAAGTATTAAGTCCATAAGTCCTTCATAAGTTTTTTTCCGTCTTAGATAGTTCAACCCATCGTGAGAAAGTAATGCGTATTCTTGCAATAAACTCGGAGAATTCAACTCCATTTTCAGGTAACATGTTTTTAAATTGTAGACGATAGCCGTCTTCGTTAAGCTGATATTTCTTTAACAAAGCGGCCCTGACAACCTCATAATTGCTCTTGTCAGGTTCATCCACCATATTTAATATACTTAGAGCTTTACCTGTCAGTATCCCTGATAACTGATAAACATATTTTGCTTTGTCTATGTTATGAGCTGTACATGCTTGTTCAAATCTGTCCAGATAGAACATTATGTCATCACTGGAAGGACTAAATGTTGGTAACTTAATCTTAAAAGTATCATTATTAGCCTTCCCAGAAGATGAACCCTTGTTTGAATCATTACCATTACTCATGCTCGTCAATTTCAATTTCTCCAACTCTAAAGCTAAGAGTTTTTCTTCATGTTCCATTTTTGCTTTCCTCTCATCAGACTCTCTTTGTAACTTCCTTTCTTCAGCTTGAGCCTGCATTTGAAGTCTTTCATTTTCAGCTTCTTTTTCAAGTCTTTTATTTTCAGCTTCTTTTTCAAGTCTTTTATTTTCAGCTTCTTTTTCAAGTCTTTTATTTTCAGCTTCTTTTTCAAGTCTTTTATTCTCAGCTTCTTTTTCAAGTCTTTTATTCTCAGCCTCTAGCTGTAGCTTTCTTTCCTCAGCTTCTGATTCCCTTTTTTGTTTTTCCATTTCCATTTGGAATCTCTTTTCATCCACCTGCATCTGCAGTTTCTTTTGTTCAGCTTCCATATGCAGTTTCTTTTGTTCAGCTTCCATTGCTTTATCATATCGAGCAGTTGCAAATTCTTCTAACTTATCACCAGTCTTCCCAAGCAATTTACCCTGCTCAATAAAGTGCTCAAATGTAGACATGTTGTCTAACATATGAGTCCAAAACCTGAAATAATTAACTAATTTATTTCAAACCTAAGTGTAACAAGTCTTAATTAAGCACTTGTATATTCACATCACATTATATTATCCCAGTCTCTGTGGGAAACAAGTCTCCAATCAAAGAACTTGTATATGAAATATCAGCACTCAAATCTTGATCATAAGTGCACTTCTCATTCAATAGTGCACGACACTATTCATCATTCATTTATCATCATTATAGTAGTAACAGTGCATTAGCATAGCCCATTAACTAATTACTATAACTGTAAACAATGACTATGTAAACACATGCAGAATGTAAACATTGAAAATGTAAACAATACAAACAATGTAAACAATAACAATGTAAACAATAACAAAGATCAGCAACAATACAAAAACTTTCGCAGAAATCAACTAAAAATAAAGCAGAAATTAATGAAATATCACAAAAAAAATGTGACGATATCTGCGATAGAATTAAACAAAATACATGACACCACAATATAAACAAAAATGTTGTATGAAACTAAATTATAGACAAGAGTAGGCTAACAAATACAAACAAATCACAACAAAACTAAAGAATGTGAAATAATAACGAAAACAATATTAAAACATGTCATCACAGCTAACATAAATAGCAACAGAAGTCGCTTAGCAAATTCCAGTATCGGAAATTTGCAAACCCTACAGAAAACGCTCACAATAGACGACCTCTATGACGTGGCATAATCTAACGGAGACACCACCCAACCGAGAACCCGCTGAAATATAAACATATAAATATACAAATAACATATAGACATATAATATATAGAATGAGATGATACACAGAAGACTCAGCAGAAGTATAAGGGCACAGTTTACATACAAACAGGCCACTTAACTTAAAGGCTTCCAATCGTAGAACAGCAGAAAAACGGATGTCAATCAACGTCCTAAAGAGCGAAGCTCCAACGATGATGGCACATCTGAACTGCTTCCACTGCTAACACGATGGTACAAGAGCTTCTGAAATACTGTGTGTTGAGTTGTTTCGGCACTTGACCTTCTAATCCAAAAGTAAGTTGATGGAAATCGGTACTTGGCCTTCTTCAGAAAACAACCCGTTTCAACCGGCACTTGACCTTCTCAAAAAACGACAGCACTGGAACCTTGACAGCAGCAACTTGCTTGACTTGCGTAAAAGATAACAGCAGTCCGAGTTATCCGGCAACATGTAACAACGCCGGGTACTGTCAAATTCTTGTTTCCGTCAAAAAGTTGAAATTTTGACTTTTACCGGGCAACGCCGAGTACTTTGAAAATTTTGAAGATGTTGACTGTATTGAAGAATGTTAATTTCTTGAAGGATGCTGATGAATTCTTGTTGAAAATGAAGTGGGTAAGGGACCCCGTGTTTGCTAGTACCAGAATCAAACCAGCTTATGGCCACCAAATGATGCGTGATGCCATATGATGATGGATGGCATCCGCATGTCTGGTTTTGTGTAGTGTGTAGATGTGTTCAGTCAAAACAATGTTCATGCAACAATAACAGGGCAATCCACATAGGACGTCAGTAAACTCACGACGTATAAAGTCAATGAGTCTTGAAACAGCCGTTGACGTTTTTCTTCATTATTTATTGTGGACGCCACAGTGACAAAATGGTTACGCAAATGTGTAGGCACATCAAACAGTCATTATCACAGCAACATTCAATACAGCAATAAACGGTAGACAGCATTACAATGATGAGTCAGATGCATGTTATATTTCAAAGTGCTGTAAATGTAGTCAGGTGAACAACTCCATCCTTTTCTATAACAGCCAGGAGATAACCAGATGTATGAGATCAGTTCACTCTCCTTAGTTTGACTTCAGCAAGACAGACACGTCTGCCGAAGTATAAATAATGTCCTCAAGAATATCCTCTAGATAATAAAGGTTTTCTAAACCTAGTTCATTTAACAAAGTAGCAAGTAATGGTCCTTGGTACCTGCATCAACCGATGCAGTACAATGCAGCGACATGTGAGCTGGGAAAGAACATCTCGTGACGACGACTTTCGGAGACAGGCTATGAATCGAAATCGCTCACGACCCAAAATCGATAGAGTTAATGAAAAAGTCAATTTACCTTGCTTTCATGAAATACACAGAAATATCACGCCTCCCGACATGTGGGAAAACACTAGAGGTATTATCTCGACTAAACGAAATATCCATAAGAGGACTACACATCCCTGACAGAACAAAAAAAAGCGGAGATCCCCTCTTCAACGAGGCATCTCTTTCGCCATTCCAAATCGCTCACCCCCACTAGTGGTGGGCGGAAACCGATCGACCAAACAACAAGACAAGTCATGCGCAGTCCAGCGCAAAAATGACCACAGCTCAAAAGTTAACTGCATTCGATACTAACGCGAGAAGACAAATGCTTACCGAGAAAAGTGACTATAGATTTCAAGCAGTTGTTGCCCTTGCGTTATAAAACAGATATTGAAATAAAACGATGTTGCGAGAATTTATCACGCAACAGGGACAGTCGAAGGTAAACGGAGAAGAGGAAGGCAGAGAAAATCCTGGGCTGATAACATCAAAGAATGGGCAGGACACGGTTTTTCCACACTTGTACGCATTGCTGAGGATAGAGAGCAGTGGAGGACCCTGTCTGCTGATGCTTCCACCATGGAACCCCTACGACCCATGACGGGTTACGGGCTGAGATGATGATGATGATCGTTTATATTGTTCTCCATTTTCTAAGCCATACAGTAGGACTGACTTGACATCAGAGGTCACGGTTCTGATTTTTGTGTTGGACGTTATATCGTTTGATTAATGCATGGAGACATTTCTGGAGTCATCCTTGTGTGACCACCAGCTATGCACAATGTTACAGTATTCAAATGTGGAAGTGAACCTGAGTGTGAGGCTAATTACACCGTTATTGACTCTTGAAATCATCACACACTTTCAGGAACTCCCATGTGGTGAAACATGTTGAGAACCCAGCATTGCACACTAAGCTTGGAGGAGTCACTTGAGCCCCAGAAGTAACTCTGGCTTTTTACCTGGTTGGCTGCATGCAGAAGGATCTCAC
Source organism: Oreohelix idahoensis (assembly GCA_024509875.1). NCBI lineage: Eukaryota > Metazoa > Mollusca > Gastropoda > Stylommatophora > Oreohelicidae > Oreohelix > Oreohelix idahoensis. The sequence continues at coordinate 150,109 of JAMPIV010007830.1, read as the reverse complement.
TATGGGTCTATGATAGGCAGGTGGAGCTGAGAAGTGGCTATGTGCAGGACGTGACAATCACTTGGGAGAGCCCAGAACCAGAGCTCAGTATTTTAGCTCTGTATGTTTAGAGAGCCCCTTTGGATGGCGAAGAATGCACAGTATGTTACGCACTTCTTCCTCCTATCTTAGGATCATAGGTGATGATCCTTTAAATGCTAGCCAAGCTGGAGAAGCTGGAGCACGTCATTTCAATTCAGCACGTTTCGGATCGGCAGAAAAGCCCCAGGAAAAGCCCAGATCTACAGTGTAGATAATACCAACTTGGTATTGGCTGCAAAAAAACGAGAAGCTCAGCAGCCCTAGTTAAACAACAACAACATATAGTTTGTTTTCTATATTTTCCAAATGCACTGAAAGCTCCTCGTCTTTTGTAATCTTATTTTAATAACAATGTCAGTTCCTCCATTTATGTCTATATTGCTATGGGGACACACACACACACACACACACACACACACACACACACACACACACACACACACACACACACACACACACACACACACGCACGCACGCACACACACACACACACACGCACACTCACACACACACACACACACACACACGCATATATATATATGTGCATTTTATAATGTATTCTTATACACTATTTTCTTTGTAATACTGTAGGTATAGTTTGTATAATATTTTTTGTGTAACAATACTCACTCATCTCACCTATTAACACTCATACTGTCACTACTAGTTCACCACATCCCCACACTCACAAGTACACACACACATTATTACAAAATTCATGGAAAGCAAACATTGAAATTTACACAGAAATTTTTCATACAGAAATGCTAGAAAAAAGTTTACCTAACCACACGTTACTTCACTCACTGAGGCTCATCACAGCCTTCTTGCGCTTAGGGCACACTTGCAAACACACTTTCACTCCGTTTGGGATGTCATTATTAATTCCAAAAAATAATCAAACACAGCAAAAAATGCAAAACACCGTCACGTCTGGATGAAAAAAGATGCTTCGACAAAGACACATGTAAACACAATGAAAAGCCGCGAAAATAAGGAGCCAGTTCTCCTTGCTGCGCGGTAGGCTTTTCGAAATTTATTTGCATACTGTGCATGACAGCAAATACCGCTAGGTGCCCGCGAATGGCAAAGAACAGATTACATTGTATCTCGCGTGAATGAGCGAATCCACTAATACGGAACACGTTAGTGGCGAGGATTGAATATATATATATATATATATAAGATAGACAGACAGACAGACAGACAGACAGACAGACAGACAGACAGACAGACAGACAGACAGACAGACATACAGACAGACAGACAGACAGACAGATAGATAGATAGATAGATAGATAGATAGATAGATAGATAGATAGATAGATAGATAGATAGATAGATAGATAGATAGATAGATAGATAGATAGATAGACAGACAGACAGACAGACATACATACATCCAAATATATGAGCCCGCATCGTGCAGTAATGGTTCTCCAAGTGCAGCCGTGCTAATATTTACTGCATTTATTTTCATAACCGTCATCTCTCCCCGAGGTATTCTCAGGACTCAATTACTTTTAGATATTTCGCAATAAAACACCAGTGGACATTTCTAAATCTTAGAGGGGAATGCTTATTAAGTTCCCACGAGAAATCAATGTTAACATGTCAGATGATTTGTTGACATCAGCTACAACGTGTCTGTAGATTGTGTTGCTTAATTGCTTATGGATTGCTTGAGGTACTTATAATATTTTATTTACACTCATCATTGCCTTTTTCAAAAAACTTATTGCGTGATGTAACATTTGTGGTGGGATTAAATGTTAATACAGTTTGTTGTTAAGAAGTTTAGTGTACTGAATGAGGTGTCAGCTGTGAAGGTCCCTGAACCATTAATAATAAATATTAGAGTAAATTTCCAGGGCACCTTTCTACTACCACCACTATGATCTCATTCAGACTTATTCTAGATAGAATGTAAGATTGACTACGTTTGGTGTCCTAGGGTTATGAAATGTTAGTGTAAGGTTGCATTAACTAACTAAAACATATAAACAATTACACAAATTATTTTATTATCTAATATCAACACAACAGTACCACGACAATCACATACAAACTACACTTTCAAAAGACTATCTTTAGTAAGTCAGTGGTTGAAAGTTAAGGTTTTTCAATTTATTGTCCTGAATCTGATTTATTTGGAATCAGGACTGACAATCAAAGTGAAATCATAGAAATTAATTACAATCAATCAAATTTACATAATGGATCTTCTGACCATAATACACATATTATTGTATAAGAGTGTAGTTGTATTGTCTAACTGAGGTGACTTCATCCAGTATACACTGGTTGATTGTTTACTATCATCATCTCTGCATGTTGTTTGTAAGTTTTTATGGACACTGATGGAATGTTTATATCACTATTTGGCTCAGTCTCTTAATTTTAATATATATGTTTGTTGAGCGATCAGATGCCGAAACATGCACCCAACTTGGTAATATGAGGTAGGAATCTTCCTGCATTTCGCTGAACGACATCCTTGAGCTCCCACTTCTTCAAACATGATGGTGGTTTACTGTTGTCTCCGAAAAAGGCAAGACTGTGGCATGAATATATCGGCCCACTGTATGTGGTAAAGTGGGATGTTATAAATATTTATAGGGGACTTAGTGTACTGACTGAGATCAGCTGTGAAGGTATCTGTATCTAATAAGTGTGGTGTATTACAAATGACCTTACTTGCTACCACATTTATACCTCAGTCAGAATTATTCTGGAATATTGTGATGACTACGTTGAATGTCTAGGGTTATGAAAATGATGAAGTGTAAGTCACAACAACAACAGACAGATAAACAATTTAATTTATTCCACAACACTTTACAACACTATGACACTCACACACATATAGCGCTCTATAGGACTATCTTAAATGAGTCAAGTGTAAAGTTTAAAAATATATGTATTAATTCCTTTCAAGAATAGATATCCTGATTCAACACTACACAGTGAACCAGGAATCACAATCAAATGTAATTACAAGTTATATGTACACAATTTATAGTTATGATCTTTGTATTGACATATTTTATTAGTATTATATCTATGAGTGTAAGTTGTGAAGTGGTACTATGATGGTAATCTACTGGCTTTTCAAGCTAGGTTGTTGTTTGTCTATCAATGACTTCAAGTGTTTGCTTATGGTGGAAATAGTATTGGGAAAAGTTCACATTTCCTGTCATTTGAAACAATTTATTGTCCCTCTTTATTTACTATATTGTCAATTTTGAGGGGGCACATAGGATTGAGCTGCTCTGGCCACATCCAATCTTATCTTCTGTGATGGCAAACAGGAACCATATCCTCTGCTCGCTTGCTTCACTCGTGTTCTTGAGACACCTCACTAGTCGCTAATCTGGGACCAAGAGTATGCTATCAGCCTCTGGATTCAGCAAAACTCAGACCAGGTGCTGCTTCAATAAGTTATGACCACGGTTTCACTAAAACAAGAAGGTTGTACCTCCTACTTCAGAACTAATTTATAATCTGTTTCCACACTGAACACAATACATAACAAACACTGAGTTCAGAGCGGTAGGCCAACTGCTAGCTTCATCTGAAACAATTTACACCAGTATTCTTCTCCTTAATGGTTACTACGCCTCTGCAATTCCAGCATTAGTAGTGAGTAGCAACCCCCCCCCCCCCCCCCCCCTCCTTCTAGTCCTAATAAGATAGGTGTCAGTGTACTATTACTTCTGGCGATCCCATTTGCATTATATACTTCTCTCTGACAACAAGTTTTGTTCAGATTGGAGCAATATCTAGGTTTTGCCTCATGTTTGCTACTGAACCACCCACATATACAGACATAAATTATCAATTCACATTCAATTGTCATCAAAAAGATATCAAATATGTCAATCTTACCACAATTCATGGAAATAATAAACAAATACGTTGACTGGCGATGAATTATGGCACAAATTCCGATCTGCCTCTGTCCCAGGCTTTTATTTAGAAAAATATGATCTGGATCTCAAACGCACTGTTTCTTAGTAAGTTTATTTTAAAATGTGGCACTGAACAGACGCTCCTAATTGACTATATCAACGGGTCTAGCCAATAGGACCATGTTTACAAAGCTTTTGAAAAAATTTACCCTTCCTACGTTTCCCCTAACAACCAAAAATAGTATTTGCAATCCGACTAATCATGTTTAGCCTTACATATCATTCCCGCCAATCAAATCGGATTTAACATGGTGGCCTATTTCCCGTAAAATGGTGGTTTCAAAACATGCCACTGTGCGATTATGATTTGGTGCTGTCAGACATCCTCACTATTTTCTTTTGGCTATAATTTGTTAATTCCTAGACTATTTGCGTAACACTTAACATATTCTTTGTCAGCAAGTCCTAAGGAACCCAAATATATAAATTTAATGGAGCTAAGTGGCTGCGTTCAAAATGTGCATTTTCTTCTACTTCCCGTTCACTTCGATACGATGTCGTGTCTCGGTACTGTCAGGCTTTCAGACATAAAACAGTATAATATCATGTTTACTAATAAGCTTTAAACCGGTTTTTAAACCTAACCCTCGTCTTGGTAGTGTTTTTTTTATCACTGTCTATTTGAAAAAATGTTTAGTGCCTTCATGCCTTTCGCGTATGGGAATTGGCATTAATAATCATTAATCGCGAGATACTGATTCTAGTTATTGCATGCGTTCCTCCTTCTCTCTCCTCTATATCCTAAGTCCATCTGTCTTTTCATTACGCAGTGTATAAAATGAAATTAATGCTAGTATTAATTTAGGTCATTAAGCAGCTTGCGTATCTCAAGGTTTTCTAAGAAATACAGTACGCGTTTTATTGTTTTGTTGATAACGTTATATAGTTAAAAACAAACATGCAAGATCAGCTCTTTCCGACAATCCCTTTCACCAGTTTCTTTTGATGTGACCAGGTATACCAGTATTCCTCTCCCCTATTAGTTACAACGCCTCTGCAATTCCAGCAATAATCTGTTGTCCATACAATAGGATAGGTATTATGCTCCTGATGATAATCCTATATAATTTAGTTGGACTACACCTCTCTGATAGTCTTTCATATGCTGGATCAATCTCTAGACTCTGTTTTGAGTCTGCCATAGACTCACTTACTTACAGTCGTATGTTAGTATTTCACATTCAAATTTTATTTTAAATAAAATGTTAAGAAAATCAATCTTACCACAAATGCAAGGAAATAACACAAGTTAAACGATGACTAGGCAATATGGCACATTTTCGATCTGCCCTATGTCCAGGCTTTTCCTATGTTAGAAAATTTTCTCCGCCTGCTCTCATCGATCTTGCTGTACACAAAATTTATTTGAAATGGCAGTGAACAGTCCCCGTTTCGTACCAGTATCTACGGCTTTGTCCAATGGGACCATGTTTACATTGATTTTTGAATCTATCGTTTCAAATAACAACTCCCAATATGCCAAGGCAAATATATTTTTAGTTTTAGGTCAACCAATCATACTTCGCCTTCCTTTAAAATCCAACCAATCAGGTATCCCGTACCTTTTAACCTCATTTACCCAAAGTCGTTTTTTCAAAACATGCCATAAAAAATTATAAACAGGCATGATCTTTACTTGACAGTCTGGTCGGGTCCACTATAGTATTATGGCTATAATTAGTTAATTAATGGACTATTTGCGTAACTATTACCATATTCTTTGTCAGCAAGTCCTAAGGTACACGAATATACAATTTATATGGGACTAGTTGGCATGGTTAAGAAGTACAGAGTTTTTTTTCTATGTTAGTTTTTTTATTTTTTTGTCTACTACACGTTCAATTCTTTTCCATGTGCTGTCTTCTCTATTTACGTGATAATTACGTTTTTTGAAATAAGAGCTAAGGTTGTTTTTGTGACACGAGTTGTCTGCATGTTCTAACTTTTTCCTCGTATTTTGGGGAAACCCCTAAGGCAAAGCGTGCAAGTTGGTTGTAGACTTAGAACCAATTGAGACGTGCTTTGCGTGTTATCGAGCCTTGCCCCTCCTCGTTTCACAATGCATTTTTAGGCACAATTTTCTTAGAACTAGGAAAAGTGATTATGTCAAGGACGAATTTGAAAAATTTGGGTACCGTTTTGTTCGGCTATTCGTTAGCAAATAATCTGAAGGCGTAGGCGATACCAACAGTTCTAGCAAAAAAATTCTTTTATACTTTCTTATCTTTTCCTTTATGCCCGATATTGTTATATATTAATTTAGATATTGTATTTAGAAATTCACTACAAACATTTACTGTATTTTTACTTGCGTATAGTTTGTTTAAGCTGCCTGTTTAGAGCTATATGTGTTACAATATAGTTTGATTTATTGCTAGTAATGTAATATAAAACATATAAAACATATTAAGAGAACTACTGCTGCTGTTTGTTTTCTTTATTTATATATTATCTTTGAGCTGTTCATGAAACAGAGGTCTTCACAAGATAAACGCCAGGTCTTCACAAGATAAACGCCAGGTCTTCACAAGATAAACGCCAGGTCTTCACAAGATAAACGCCAGGTCTTCACAAGATAAACGCCAGGTCTTCACAATATAAACGCCAGGTCTTCCTGTCACGTGCCATCCTGTCAAGGTTTTTCCGTTTCTTCTTTCTCTCGGTCATCATCAACAAATCAGCTCCCCCTATAGAGCATTCATCATCATCTCAACCCGTAACCCGTCATGGGTCGTAGGGGTGCCATGGTGGAAGCATCAGCCATCAGGGTCCTCCACTGCTCTCTATCCTCAACAATGCGTACAAGTGTGAAAAAACCGTACCCTGCCCATTCTTTGATGTTATCAGCCCAGGATTTTCTTTGCCTTCCTCTTCTCCGTTTACCTTCGACTGTTCCCTAGAGGATCGTTTTCGAAAGGGAGTCATGACGAGTTACATGCCCAAACCAGGCAAGCTTTCGACGTTTCACTACTGACAAAAGTGGTTCTTGGTGACCTGCATATAGGGCATTAACCTGTAACAAATGTATGTCACGTTTTCCTGTCCGTTGCCAACTAAAAATATGTCAGTGTCTTCTCCATCACCTTCATGTGCGTCTCCAGTTCTTTTCTCCGTGTTTTCTCTGGTCTTCTTCTTCTTCTTCTGTCCTTAGCCACCGACCGTCAAAGCAGTCAGTGGCCATTACGCCTAGTGGCGTCTTAGGGCAACAGCAGATAGGTTTTCTTTGCCATTGTTTCCCATCACGCCTATTGGCGTCTTTAGGGCAACGGCAAATCAACCCATTTGCTGTTGTTTCCGTAATCGAAGTGACTGGCAAACGGGTGATCAGCCCGTTGGTTTTTCTCTGGTCTACCTCCACCTATATTACCCTGAGGATTCGACAAAGACTGCCATGTATTGCTATTAACATGTTTCCTCAATGTGTGTCCTATCCATCGCCTGCGCCTTCTTCTCGTCTCTTGTTACACTGGCATTTGTCTGATTGTTATCATTAGTTCCACATTAGTGACCTTGCCATACCATTTCAATCCTCTATTCTACGCAAGCATCCATTTGTGAAAGTCTGGAGCCTTTTGATAGTTATTTTTAGCCCTGTCATGTCTATGTCTAATTCTATTTTTAGCCCTGTCATGTCTATGTCTAATTCTATTCTCCATGTGTTTTAAATCTTCCATTATTTCTCTTATCCTGAGAGTACCCGAACAAGGACTTACTTGTAATGCTATTAACTGGCTTTCTCAATGTGTATCCTATCCAATGTCAGGGTTTTCCCCTCACTCTTGTTCAACTGCTATGTGGCTGGTTCTTTCAATCAGTTCCACATCAGTGATCTTGTCATCAGTTCCACATTAGTGATCTTGTCATCAAGTTCCACATTAGTGATCTTGTCATCAGTTCCACGTTGGTGATCTTGTCATCAGTTCCACATTAGAGATCTTGTCATACCGATGCATATGATACACACACTGAGGAAAGCTGTTGATAACATTACAAGGTAGTGCTTGGAAATCTCCAGGAAAACAGAAGCAGAGGTAGATCTTAAACACGTGTAAGACAGAAGTGAAAATGATGAGGAAGACCTCAAAAGAACTTGAGCTGATGGCACGTGACTTGAGGATTTGGTATCTATTCGTTGAAGGCCTATGCTCCTTGGGGATTGATTGATACCATTTTAAAACAATGCATGGAAGATGGAACGCTGGCTGCCAAACAAAAGACAGATGAGCAACTATGAGACCAAACAAAAGACATAAAAACTATGAGACCAAACAACAGACAGATAAACAACTATGAAACCAAACAACAGACAGATAAACAACTATGAGACCAAACAACAGACAAATGAACAACTATGAGACCAAACAACAGACAGATAAACAACTTTGAGACCAAACAACAGACAGATAAACAACTATGAGACCAAACAACAGACAGATAAACAACTATGAGACCAAACAACAGACAGATAAACAACTATGAGACCAAACAACAGACAGATAAACAACTATGAGACCAAACAACAGACAGATAAACAACTGTTAGACCAAACAACAAACAGATAAACAACTATGAGACCAAACAACAGACAGATAACCAACTATGAGACCAAACAAAAGACAGATAAACAACTATGAGACCAAACAACAGACAGATAAAAAATATGAGACTAAACAAAAGACAGATAAACAACTATGAGACCAAACAAAAGACAGATAAACAACTATGACACCAAACAACTGACAGATAAACAATTATGAGACCAAACAACAGATGTGGATATGTCCTGGTAATACAAATACTATTATGCATGTACCATAAAGCAACAGAAATTCATAAATGGGTGCTTGCATAGAATACAGGATTGAAATGATGTAGCAAGGTCACCAACATGGAACTGATGACAAGAACCAGACAAGTGCCAGTAGAACAAGAGTTGAGAAGAAGACGCTGCTGGCGACGGGTATGACACACAGTGAGGAACCCGTTGATAGCATTACAAGGCAGTCCTAGTTCTGGAACCCTGTCGTGTATGATTTATCAGATAGGTAATTGATGTTTCTGAGCAGAGGTTATAGTGATGACAATGTGAAAGTAAGGGGTAAGAAATAGTTTTATCACGAGGTGATCGTGTAAGAGAAAGGACAGTCTCTGGATAGAATAATTTATCTTATCCAACCTATCTGGACGAAGATATTTAAATCAGACGCACTTTCTCTCCTTGTACGAAAATACAAGTTACACTGCACTCACATGCACACAGTTCTGTGACAAATACGTACGAACGTGAAAACAAACTATGGATAACATATAATATATATGGGGTTGACCGACACAATAACTAAAGGTTTAATAAAGTTTATTATAAATAGAAAATCACAACATAAATCATATGCATCAAGAGATCATGGTTTACAGACAAAATGAAAATTAATCAAATAGGTTCTCCCCTCTGGTAAAGGAAAAGAAAGGACGATCCCAACAGAGGTTAATTAACCCAAAAGATCAAAGGTTAACAATAAGTTATGAAATAGTCAGTATGGGAAAAAAAAGGTTCCTAATGTAAACTATCCCGTGACTAATAAGATTATTATGATAAAAAAAAAAAAAGAAGAAACCAAATAAGTATATGATGTTAACAAAAGACATACGTTTCTTTCTCTGTTCATTCAAATCACATACACGCAGTGGCCACTTTCAGACTATGCTTACCCTAGTAGTTGTCGCAGGCATTCCAAGGAAATGCACTATTAAGTAATGATACTATTAAGTGTCAAATTTTAGTTTTGCCAAATCTAGCCCCAGACTCTCCGTAGTTGCTGACTGCAAATTTCACAGGAGTCGCTAGAGTCGGTGTTTTAATTTGTCCTGGATACAATAAGTTATCTATGCCTTCAGTTGGTTGGAGTAGGGTTCCTGCGTGGTGATCGCCGATGTAGGATGAATAGAACATATACAGTTCCTAGGTTGTTTAGCCTCAGGTGGTTGAAACGCTAGGTTAAGTTACACAAATGTTGCTGACATTAAAGTTCGCCGCAGCTGGCTGATGAGATTAATATAAATAAATCTGGTAATAGTTCTGGTCCAGTTAATATTATAATTTAATGTTTCTATTCTGCTTTCTCTCATGGAAATGAGGAAAATTGGACCGCACAGGTCGCAGCAAGAAGCTCATCAATATTAAATATTCTTGGATGCTTATAATATTATAAGTTCGTATGATCATAAGTTCATATGGCCATAAGAAAACAAGCCGCTAGTACTCAGGTTTGATCAGCCTATATAAAAGAGAATATAAACATTAAACCAAATTATCAATATCATATCTAACACGTGTTAAAATAGGACCTCTACACCACTCTGTTATAAATTAGATTTAAAACACATGTGTCTAGCTTATCCTATCATTCTGTTAACGCGTGATATGAACACTATTCATTTAAAAAAATTACATTAAATGGATAGAAGTAAATAATATATGCCGTCAGTAGACAGTTATTTAATGTACGTTCTAGTCAATTTAAAACATCTCTTACTGGAAAAATAGCGAGTAATTAAATTTACTTTACAGCTGGAAAGTTAGCTATAAGTTATTTAATTAGCACAGAAAATCTCAGTTAAATATATATTGAAAACTTTAAACACACTAAAGCACTTTAAATCTAGTGTATAAATTACCGCAATCAGAAAAATGAAACACTCCACGGAATCTATTAATGTTCACTCTGTACGAGAAATTTTAAGATAACGAGCTAGTGAATTCAGATAGATTTCTGGCAACTGATCATGGCTATCGGAGAGACATGGTATATATTGAAAAATTCCGTTCAATCGTTCTATAATGCGAAAGTCACACCACTGCCAGACCCGAGCCAATTTGCCGTTCGATTTCTTGAATCAAAGGTAATTTTATCACCTCTTGACTTTCATCATCTCCTCCTTGCCGAAAATCAGCTACGCAGTTTTCACCTGTAAGTTTTACAATCCAAGGTCCGTAACACTGAATATCGTGTGTTCCCCTGATCAAAGAATCTATTACGCCATGCTCCGCGCTTCGCTCTCTGTTTCACATAGGGCTTGATTGCCAGATGGCCCCCGTGTTAATTAAACTGGTGAATCCTTCGTTCATGTAGCAAAAGTATACTCTAGATGGGGAGGGGCAAAAGTGGATGATTACTGCTGCACTATTTTCATCTGTGACAAACCCCCCAGGGAAGTGAAGCAGATGTAGACAAAAAACCCACGGAGAAGAGATCTGGAGACAGAAGTGAAAATGATGAGAAAGACTAGGAAAGAATTTTGGATGACTTGTCACGTGGTGTTGGAGGACTTGTCACGTGGTGTTGGAGGACTTGTCACGTGCTGTTGGAGACCTATACACTGTGGCCACCTAAAGGGTGTTTCATTCATGTCCACAGTCAACAACAAAACACAGATTAGCATGGATACTTATTTCATTAACGCAGACAAATACGTTTGAATAAAAGTACAGTTTAATGTATAAATTATATCTAATAACTAAACTCGTGTTACGATTTGTTCTATAAAAAACATCAAATAACTAGTCTCTTGTTTTAGACTTAAACTAGAGAACAATAGACTATAACATCTAAATTGCATCAGTAAGTAAGGATTCAAGAACAGGGCATTATATTTCACATAACAGATTACCTGGTTAATTCTTTCTCATTATCACAGACATATATGTGAGCACACACACGCGCTTAAGCCAATAGTCTAACAAATATTTTTTTTAATCAAAATATATAACAGGGAACGTGATAGAATAATAGCTATAATGTACCAGGTTTTACATAATTCTAAGCATTAATTATGTACACCATTCATTATATGTAGGTCAAGGTGCTAAAATACCTCACTACAGCAACCTCCGTCTATGAAGACACCACGAAACGGACGAAAATAAGGAGACCACTCTGAGTAGGACAAAGAATAAAGTAATAGAATAGGTTACAAAGTCTTCGTCGGAGAAAAAAATTACGAAAACAGTAAAGAAAGGAAGGTTAAAAACTAAGATAAATCCATGAAAATGATATAAAAATGCCACGACCTGTAATAGGAAAACGCTTTATGTCACTCTTCTAAGCGATACAGGAATAAAACCTGTGTGACGTTGAGTCTGAAAAGAGCAGGAAACAGAAGACAGGACGAACCCCAGATAGAAATATCAGCGCTGAAACAACCAGATATAAAACAGAAATATTTAATCGACGTCAAAAATAAATACCAACAGTTATTGACAGAAAGCATGGAGCAGTATAGAAGAGAAAACCCAGAAGAAAAAGCAACCGCAAAATGGGAATGCTTAAAAACAAGCATACAATCAGCAAATGCAAATTTACCTAAAAAGGAGTCTAAGAAAAATCAAATTTGGATGACAGATGACATCTTGAATAAAATGGCAGAAAGAAAGAAAGCAAAAACACTCCAGAATATAAAACCATAGACAATGACATACATACTATGTGTAGAGAAGCAAAAGAACGGTAGATAGAAACAAAATGTAAGGAAATAGAAGACTTGGAAGCGAAGCACATGACAAGAGATATGCATGAAGAAATAAAGAAATTATCAAATCGGTCGCGGTTTGCACAAGGAGGAAGCTGTATCAAGAACAAAAATGGTGTAATATTACTTGATGAGAAAGACATATCAAATAGATGGGCAGAATACGTAAAAGAACTATTCGAGGACAACAGAGGTAAAAAACCATCACCAGATTCTAATGAAGGCCCAAACATTCTCAGATCAGAAGTAGAGAATGCCATTCATATGATACAAAAATGAAGATCAGCAGGCATGGATAACATAAACATTGAAATGATAGAAGCTCTGGAGAGCTTTGGTATAGATACAATCACAGAAATATGCAATGATATATACAATACAAGATATTTACCACACGACATGAAGACATCAGTTTTTATAACATTGCCCAAAAAACCAAATGAAACAGAATGTTCAGACTTCAGAACAATCAGCCTGATGAGTCATGCAATTAAGATACTGCTCAAAATCATACAGGAAAGAATAAAAAGTAAAGTAGACAACGAAATCCAAGAAGAACAGTTTGGTTTTAGACGGAACAGTGGAACAAGAGAGGCAATATTTTGCCTAAGAAGATTAGCAGAAAAATATACAGAGGTCCAAAAAAGTATGTATATGTGCTTCATTGACTATAAGAAGGCTTTTGACAGAATCCATCATGAGAAAATAATTGAATGCCTCAAAGACATAGGTATTTGTTAAGGATAGATTTGGGGTGCAGTCAAAATAGTAAGGCATGCTACTACACGCTAGCACATTTCCATTTTTATGTGAGGAATTGTGTTCGCCTGTAGGCAAACTACTGTTTGCACGAGGCGTTCACCCGTGATGAGCGACGGTCAACTAGTGACGTTTTCTGTCACATGTCGTGGCGTTCAGTGTGTTAATTAATGGGGCTTCCGTCTTTGTGTTTGCGTCCAAGAGAGGTGTAATTTTTCGAGCTCCGGGATAATGGAGCGTGATTTATAAATATATATTGTGGCATTGTTGATTCTCGGAGGCTGCCACGTTATGTGCAAGATGGTTCATAAACGTATCTAGAAGTTCATACCATAATTTACTACGAGTAACTTTGAGATATGAGGCAACTAATATTTGGTTTGCACTGATTGCTTCTGCCGCATTACTTTGGTTTTCGTGGATTACCGAACCTTTAGTACAACGGCCAGAATTGAGTGGAGATGAGAGGATTGTATTATTATTATATTATTGCCACTTAAAGATGCCTAACGTTTGAACCTTATTGACGGACCAGAGATAATCTACTACGCTTATCCATTGCCATGTACTTTTGATGTTTGATGGATCATTGTGAAGTGACTTTGTTTATTAAATGTCAACCATGTTTTTCCCGTGGACCTGTTCACCTACCGGCTTTGTTGTGTGTACTGACAATATTTGTCCTGAATGAACACCTGCTATCATTCGTGTATCCATGCATGATCCTCTAATTTATCCCAACGTAACACCATATAATTTGGTGAACCAGTGTGGTTTTGGATCGATACTTTCATCAGGACATAGTTTTCAAATTCACTGAAGCAAGTATACCTTCGTACTTTGCAAAAATACAGCTGACATTTAATCTGTATATGCGATCGTCACTCCTGTTCAGCGTGTTATTGTGAACACACCGCTTCGTGAACTCAGTCATTATCAACGGGTCCAGTTGGATAACGAACGCTGCCACTGCACATATCCAATGTTCCAGTTTCAATGTCCTATTGTTTGCTGTAACGTTCAAGATAACAATTTCAAACCAACCGGTTTGCAAGTTTACTTCGTGTTCCAGTCTACATCACAACGTTTGCAAGATTCTTTCAAGTTTCAAGTCTATGCCACGGCGATATCAAGTTACTTTGTACCAAGTCAACACAGCGTTTCAAGATCTACACAGTTCATGATGCCCATCTGACGGAGACCGTGTACTGTTCACATTTTATCCGTGCTTCACTTGTATTGAGGGACAGTGTTGTTCCAATGTTGACGCCTTTTTCCGGACTTGCATCTGATCGGATTACGATAAGATAAGTGCCTGTTAATACACTCTTGTATCTTTGCCGTGGCGTAAGCCTTTTTGATATCTATGTTATTCGTTTTCTTCGTTTCTATATCTTTGTACACATCTGTTGTTAACGACACATGCCATTGGAAAATGACCGCTCAGCAGATATTTCTATAGCTTTTGCTTACATTTCTCAAGCAGTGAAATTTCCGGCCTGAGTTTACTCACCGACGTGGTTCACTGCCTGTTTAGTGTGACCTAAATTGTTTAGCTGTGCTGCTTCGTCATGCTAATTGTCAGTTCTTGTTGTGTGCTGGTTTTGTTTTTCTTCTCCTTAGTTGACAACCATTCTGTTCGTGATGCTAGTCTAACCTTCTATCACTTGTTTACATTTATATGTACATTGTTACAGGTCCTGTCCTGTATTTTTTTAAAGCAGTAAGTCGGTTCTAATTGTTGTTTTTCCTTAGTTTCCCATTGGCATTCTTTTTCGTTTACTTGCTGCTGTTATTACATTGCCTTGGTCACTTGTACTTGTCTTTTTGTTTAGTTCCATCAATTCTGTTCTTGTACATTATAATAATTTTTTTTTCTCTGCTCTCTTTCTCTTTTCCCTCGTATCTTTACTACTGTTGGTCTTTCATACTATACTATTTTGTTATTAATTAGTAATATTAAGAATCTATTTGCATTGATAATATTGCAAAGCACAAAGCTAGTGAATTGGTAGAGACGGACTAATCGAGATACATTTATTACATAATTTATAATATTGATAGTAAGATACTGAAGAAGTAGATAATGGAGTATCAGGAATTTATTACTATGGGCCAAGAATATGGTTATAAGGCGAAGGAATTAATGGACTTTGCCAAAGCGGAATTCAATGCCAAAGAAAATCAAGAAGCCCTAGAGAATAAGAGACAAAGAGATGCACAGTATGAAGAGCGAGAGCTCAGAAAAGCAGAGCTACTTGCAGAAGAGAACAAAAGGATTGCAGAAGCAACGAAACTTGCTCATGAAAAAGAATTAGAAGAAAAAAAGTTGGAAAGACAATTTGAGGAGAAAAAGATTCAACAAGCTGCAGAAGCAACGAAACTTGCTCATGAAAAAGAATTAGAAGAGAGAAAGCTTGCACATGAAGAAAAAATGGCGACGTTACGTATTGAAGAACAAAAAGTCCAACATCAGAGTAGACAAAATGACGACTCTGAACGTAGAGGTTCCTCTAGCAACCACGATAGCGGTTTTGTTAAATTTCGTTTGCCTGACTTTAAGCCAGAAATAGACGATATTTCGTCCTTCCTACAACGCTATGAAAATGTTTGTGAAGAAAATAAGCTTGATAGATCACATTGGTGTACAAGATTGATGGATTTCATGACTGGTGAATCCTTAACTGCTCTGTGCCAATTGGACGGGCCGAATAGACGCAATTATGATGCTGCTAAAATGTTATTATTAAAACTTCATCAGTTAGACGCTAAAGGTTATCGTATGAAGTTCAAACATATGATTCCTGAAACGGGTAAAGATTTTACACAGTTTGTAGCTGCAACTCGTCTAACATTTAATAGATGGATACAACTTTCCGGCATTGAAGAGAATTATGAGGGCCTTAAGGACTTGTTATTGCGAGACAAAGTCTTGTCTTCCGTGAGCAGACCACTGCGAGAATATCTACAGGAAAGAAAGCCGTCAAGTTTGAGTTCAATGGAGGAATTATGTAGGCAATATTGTAATGCACATCCGGGAGTTTGTGTCAGTAACAACAATATTAAGGAAGCTTTACCTGTTGCCGCAGCTACAACTTGGAACCACAACAATTATAGACAAAGATCCTACAGTTGTGATGGGAATTTCAAACCAAACAAATTCAATAACTCACAACCATATAGAGGTAGACAACCATATAGAAACTATTCACCTCAAAACAGAGGTAATTTCCAACAAAACTCAGGAGAGGGAAGGAATGATAATTTTGGTAACTATAATAAGAATTGGAATAACTGGGGACCCAATAACCAAAATTATTCACATCGTAATAGGTCACAAGACTACAGAAATCAAGGAAACAACAATAGGAACCAAAGAAATAATGACGGGAGTCAAAATAACTCTTTTTACAATCAGAGACATAGATCACGCTCTAGAAATAATGCAAATTCGAACTACCATGCGAACTCAGCAAATACTACTGCTACACCTGAGAACTCGCAAGACAACAATGTTGTTAATCATTCAGCTTCATGTTGTTCGTTTGACTTTGATACTGCTTCACAGTGTCCAGATTGCCAAACTCTATTCCAGTCTAATGTGACTTCCTTGTTAAAATGTGGTCATCCGCTCCCAGCAGTTACTGCTTCATCAGCAAATGATGGCACAGGAGTACTACAGCTTCATAAAGGTTTATTGAATGGCACTCAAGTTACAGTACTCCGTGATTCTGGTTGCACGACTGTCGGAGTGAGACAGTCATTAGTACATCCGTCTCATGCAACGGGTGACTTTGTTAAATGTGTAACTTTCGGCGGTACAGTTGAATTTTATCCCACAGCCGTGGTGGATATTCACTCACCATTTTTTACAGGCAAGGTTAAAGTGTGTTTGTTAAGGAACCCAATAGCGGATGTCACGCTTGGCCGGATACACGGCAGCAATGATTGCTCAACCGAAGAAATTGTTCAATGGGAACGTCAAAATTTATCAACTGCTGCTGCAGTTACTACGCGTGCCCAGGCCAAGGCACAAAAGGAAAATGATGATACCGGTCCTGGAACTCAGGACGATTTTCACGTTCACTCTGAGATAGACAAACAATCATTTATCAAACTTCAAAGAGAAGACAACTCTTTGAAGAAATTCTTTAGATTAGTCAAAGATAATGATTACGTTGATGATAGTTTGTCACCAAAACAGTGGTACACACTTAAAAATGATGTATTGGTTAGGAATTTTAAAGATTCATCTTTAATCAGACATCAGGTGATGGTTCCCCAAAAACTTCGTCTGTACATTCTACAACATGCACATGATTCGCACTGTGCTGGCCATATGGGCTACTCTAGGACGCGATCCAGAGTTTTGTCCTCTTTCTTTTGGCCGGGAATTTCCAGAGACACCTCCATATATTGTCGCTCTTGCGTTATTTGTCAAGAGGTAAAATCAAGAGGAGCCAATCATACGGCCCCGATTCAGGCGTGTGATATACCTGTACGCCCCTTTGAGAAAATGGCCGTAGATATTATCGGTCCTTTACCTGTTATGTCCGCTAGAGGACACAGGTATGTGCTCACATATATCGACATGTGCAATCGATGGCCCGAGGCCATCCCTCTTAAGAACATCACCACTAATGACGTTGCTGATGCCCTTTTCTTGATTTTTTCTAGACTTGGTTTTCCTCGAAAACTTCTTTCAGATCGAGGTACGCAATTTGTATCTGACACTATGACTGCTGTTATGAAACGCCTCAATATCGACAGGTCTCTCAGTAGTGTTTACCATGTGATGAGCAATGGCATGGTGGAACGTCTTAACCGGACGTTAAAGCAGTTATTGGGCAAAGTTACAGTGAAATATCCTCAAGATTGGGACAGGGTTTTACCCGCCGTGCTGTTCGCATACCGTGAGGTAGCGAATGAACAGACCGGTTTCTCGCCTTTTTAGCTTGTGTTTGGAGCTCAACCTCGAGGTCCCATGTCACTTATTAAGGACCTGCTCATAGACTCAGAGATGACTGAGGACATCCAGTCATCGTATGAATACGTCGTTAACCTCTGGCGTAACATTATAGATGCATGCCAACTGGCTACAGCTTCTTCCGAGACTGCTAAAGCAAGATCACGCCAGTTCCAAAATCGCAACAGACGATTACGTCAACTATTGCCTGGCGATGAAGCTTTTGTATTGCTTCCAAGGAAAGAAAATAGACTTTTAATTGCTTGGAATGGTCCATATAAAGTGTTGTCACGCATTTCTGATGTTGACTACATTTTAGAGATAAAAGGGAAAAGGAAGACCTTTCACATAAACATGCTTAAAGAATTCCACACTAGACCGGAACATCTTCAAGCCATCTTTCAAGCAGTTGATGACCACCCTAGACCTGGTACTCACTACTCTGCGTTATCAGTAATTCAGGAGGAAGAATCGGCTTTTCCTGATGTTCCCATGAACTTACCTGTCGTTCCTCTCCAATCGACTGAGACATGGAAGGATATTGCTATTTGTCCAGCTTTGTCTTCTGAACAACATTCCCAAATATCTAATCTTCTAGAATCCTTTCCAGACGTCCTCACAGATATCCCAGGGCGTACATCAGTCATTTCGCATGACATCACCCTTACAGATGATCGACCAATTCGTCTACGCCCCTATCCTATCCCTATTCACTACCAGCACCAAGTGGAAGAAGAATTAAAACAAATGCTTAATTTAGGAATTATAGAACCTTCCAATGCCCCTTACTCATCACCTATGGTCATCGTTCGTAAGAAAGACAAAAATATCAGATTGTGTGTAGATTACCGGAAGCTGAATAACATCACAGTCTTCGATGCTGAACCCTTACCCCTACTTGACAATCTTTTGTCTCGTCTCGCCAAGTCTCTTTTCTTTACTAAAATTGACCTTACCAAGGGATACTGGCAAGTTCCCTTGACTGACAGAGCTAAACCACTCACTGCCTTTGCTACACAACAGGGTCTTTATCAGTGGAACGTAATGCCATTCGGACTTATGAACGCCCCGGCAACGTTTGTCCGTATGATGAGAAAAATTCTCTCTCATCGGTCCGATATAATCACATATATAGACGACATCTGTCTATTCAGTTCCACTTGGGAGGAGCACTTCTTAGGTTTACATTCTCTTCTGGATACTTTACGTCTCCATCACCTAACAGCCAAGACCTCAAAGATCTTTATTGCCTTTGAGGAAATTTCATTCTTGGGACATAAGGTGGTCACGGTTTTCTTCAGACCGTGCCACAGAATGTTTCCAAAATCCTAAAATTATCTGTGCCCACTACTAAGAAGCAAGTTCGTAGTCTTCTCGGCTTGATTCAGTATTATAGTAAATTTATACCAAACTTGTCTTCAATCACTGCAGACCTGTCTGCCTTGCTAAAAAAAGGCTTACCGAAGCACGTGCACTGGACACCAGAGTGCCAGGCTGCGTTAAATTATGTTCAAAATATTTTTTCTGTGCCACCAATTTTGAGGTTACCAGATACAAATCTGACTTATTATCTCCGCACAGATGCTAGTTCAAAAGGTATCGGCGCATCACTGATGCAAGAGTTCGAGGGAAGATTACATCCAACCCTCTACATATCCAGAAAGCTCAATGATGCAGAAAGAAAGTACCCAGTGATAGAAAGAGAGTTGCTGGCTGTTATCTGGGCGGTAGTCAAGCTGGAGCGGTATTTGTTGGGCGCCCCTTTCATCATACAATCAGACCAGAAATCCCTTTCCTCATTGAAGAAGGCGAATCACAAGAACCCAAAGCTAGCCCGTTTCGCCATCCTGCTTCAACCTTTTCAGTATGAAATCGAGGCAATACCAGGTTCTGCAAATGTGGTCGCAGATGCTTTATCGAGATGCCCACAGCTCGAACTTGAAGATTCATATTGATTTAGTTAATTGACTTTATATTATACATGTGTGAAGCCATGGTGTTTATCCACTACTAGTCATTATGACAAAGGACGATGAATACATGAACACTAAGAGGATTTTCAAACCATCCATATTAACATTTGTGATTTATACGACTTGGAGATAATCATTATTCACCTTAGCAAGCGGTACATTGAATAGTGTTATTCTACTTACAGACACGAACAATTTGCAACTACAATATCATTTTATTATTCTGGAATGCACATTCACATTAATTAAGATTGCTATATTATGCTACAAATCTAGTCCTGACACGGATAGTTTGGAGTATTCTTATATTATTGCAAGTTTGATTTGGACATTACTTGTCTTGCCAACGTACAAAAGGTACTTAGAGTAGAATAATTAAGTAATGTAATAATTGTGTTAATTAGTTATACTTGCATTCTTGTACTATTTTTTTCCCTCTCTTTTTTCTCTTTTTGTGAGATAATCATGTACTTTAGTTACATTAATTTCATATCGCATTGCTTCATATCTTATTTGATTTGTCATGTGTGAATTGCGTTTAAGCTTAATTTTAGGATTTTTGACAGCATTGTTACTTCGAGATATATCCTTCTATTTTTATTATATTTTATTATTCATGCATTTTGAATTCTTGATTTGGATTTTTTTTTTCTTTCTTTTATTTTATATATCTAATACCATTTTCATATATGCATGCTATTTCTTTGATAGGTTTATTGGAAACTCACATTGATCATACATTTAGGTATTTTTATTGTTACATCATTGGAATATCGACTGTATATGACTTGTTACTTATGGACATATGACTGTTTATGACTGATGACAAATTCATCTAGTATGTTATTTATTGATAAGTTACATTATGCAGACTGACTGCGACTAGATTATTTTCGATGTGGCGCAATATTTGTGATATAATCAATTTTGGCCGCTATTTCCGTATAGGAAATATTTGAATTGGAAAAAAAAACAAATAAGATTTTTTTTTTTACACCGCGAAGGGGGTGATATGTTAAGGATAGATTTGGGGTGCAGTCAAAATAGTAAGGCATGCTACTACACGCTAGCACATTTCCATTTTTATGTGAGGAATTGTGTTCGCCTGTAGGCAAACTACGGTTTGCACGAGGCGTTCACCCGTGATGAGCGACGGTCAACTAGTGACGTTTTCTGTCACATGTCGTGGCGTTCAGTGTGTTAATTAATGGGGCTTCCGTCTTTGTGTTTGCGTCCAAGAGAGGTGTAATTTTTCGAGCTCCGGGATAATGGAGCGTGATTTATAAATATATATTGTGGCATTGTTGATTCTCGGAAGCTGCCACGTTATGTGCAAGATGGTCCATAAACGTATCTAGAAGTTCATACCATAATTTACTACGAGTAACTTTGAGATATGAGGCAACTAATATTTGGTTTGCACTGATTGCTTCTGCCGCATTACTTTGGTTTTCGTGGATTACCGAACCTTTAGTACAACGGCCAGAATTGAGTGGAGATGAGAGGATTGTATTATTATTATATTATTGCCACTTAAAGATGCCTAACGTTTGAACCTTATTGACGGACCAGAGATAATCTACTACGCTTATCCATTGCCATGTACTTTTGATGTGTGATGGATCAT
This sequence comes from Oreohelix idahoensis, assembly GCA_024509875.1. Taxonomy (NCBI): domain Eukaryota; kingdom Metazoa; phylum Mollusca; class Gastropoda; order Stylommatophora; family Oreohelicidae; genus Oreohelix; species Oreohelix idahoensis. Next base: position 128,206 of record JAMPIV010007830.1, on the reverse strand, counting down.
TGTGAAGTGACTTTGTTTATTAAATGTCAACCATGTTTTTCCCGTGGACCTGTTCACCTACCGGCTTTGTTGTGTGTACTGACAATATTTGTCCTGAATAAACACCTGCTATCATTCGTGTATCCATGCATGATCCTCTAATTTATCCCAACGTAACAGTATTGATGGAAAAGATATAAGAATACTCAGTAACCTTTATTGGGAGCAAACTGCCACAGTAAGATCGGGAAGGAATTATTCACCATACATAGACATAAAAAGAGGTGTCAGACAAGGTTGTGTGCTGTCCCCCTGCCTATTTAATTTATACACCGAAAAAATGTTCAAACAGATACAAGAAATACCAGGACTGAACATCAGTGGAAGATCAATAAACAACCTTAGATATGCAGATGATACTGTGTTGTTAGCTGAAAGCGAACAGGAGTTACAAGAACTAGTGAAGCAAGTGAACAGTATAAGTCATGAATATGGACTCGACATTAATATTGAGAAAACTAAAACTATGATAATTAGCAAAACAGACGATAAACCCACATTAAAGATAAGCGTAAATGGGAAAATCCTGGAACAAGTCAAGAGCTACGTATATCTTGGTCATATAATAACAGAAGATGGCAGATGTGAAACAGAAATCAAGAAGAGAATAGGAATGGCCAAAGCTACATTCAACAACATGAAACATATACTGACATCCAAACAGTTATCTCATAAATTAAAACTGAGAATCATAAAGTGCTATATATATTCTGCATTTCTGTATGGTGCAGAAACATGGACGATGAATAAGCATTTGGAAGAAAGAATTGAGGCTCTTGAAATGTGGATATATAGAAGAATGGGGCGTATCTCATGGAAAGAGATGAAAACAAATAAGGAAGACTGTTACGTGCAGTCTTTGATATCTTGCAATATAATACATTTGTATGCTTGTTATGTTCGCAAATATTTTGTAAACAAAATAGAAACTCTTTTGCTTAAGGAAAAGTCAATATTGAGTTACTTCCCTTGAAAGGAGTTTCAGATTGAACTCCGCGGATGAATCCAGTTTTACTGCGATTTATTCTTTGTTTGGGTAGAAATAGATTGTTCTTGCTTCAGTATATCTATGGCCTGAATTTATGTGTAGTGTTTGTCTAGGTAGGACGAGTCTGTCTTATATCTGTATATCTTTACATATCTAAGTCGAACTATATGTTCTTTGTCGCTAGAAAGGTTAAAGGCTGTTCAGCGGATGTGTGGCTAGGGAGTTGTGATTTGGCTTCGCCCTGATGATGGGGGGGCTGTCGTGTTTTTCTGTATCGGCTTGTCGCCGGAAAAAGTGATCGATATATGTGTAGGGGAAAGTGATAGTCGTCTAGACCTATCGTGTATGCTTTACCCCAGTGTTTATTCTTATTGCCAAGGAATGGCAGAATCATATTTCTGATACCAAGGTAACAAAAGCACTTCTTATGAACTCTCTTACGAAGCCATCGTTTTCGATAGGCAGACGCACGATTTGTACGTCTGAGGGAATACTTAACTAGATGAAGATGACATTCATTTCTAGCAGCACTATATCTTGTATGATGAAGTCAATTGCATCATGATAGAATCTACAGAGCAATGAGAACATTTAATGTAGGATTAACTTTGATACAGATTCCAGTTTGTATCCTAAAGTGAGTGACAGCTCACGACAGCAGCCATCTTGTATCCAAATATTTTGTGACTTTCAAGAAGAGAAAAGGGATGCCCCGTATTATCGCTTGATGAGTCCAGAGATCACTGCTACAGATGAGAACCCATTACTAGCGGTTCAATATGATTATATGAAAAATATGTGCTGAACATTATTTAAAGGAATCTTCGCTAGACGAGGTTAGGTCTAGAAGCCATCTTGAATATTGTTTATAAACTGACGTATTTTGTCAGTAAACTCAGATGATATATATATGGGCAATACTGAGTGCTTGTCTACTGACATTCCATTGTGCTATTATGCAACGAGTGTCCATGTATCATTGCAAGACCATTTATCAATTGTACCATGATGTATTATGCCAACCTGTGATTTGTCACTGTATCCGTGCTGTCGAATGTGTACGTCCAATTAAACTGTAACAAAAAGTACACAGCAGTTGGCGTCGATGACTTCCAGCCATACATGAGTGAGAAAAAGAACATTTATCAACTCTTCGAACTCTTTCATCATTCGCGTATTATACTCTCACTCTATGTCTACACGCCACTGCGTAGGTCGAGTTGATATTCCTATTCCTAACAACCACTCTGACGAGCAACGCTGGGGCCAACAACAAGTCTTTAACATTGGAGCTTCCACAGACCACCATACCTCTTAACACTGTGGTCCTGTAAATAGTTGATGTCAGTGTGAACAAGGAACAATACAACTTCATATCTATACACCATTCAACAGTATATATAGAAACAGCATTTAACTCTGGTGGAATTCAACAAAAAAGAAGTATATTTAACACTGGTATGCTATTACTTAACACTGGTGGACCAGCTTTCTGGGTTTGACCTCGCAGAAGTTGAGAAGTCAACAGACTACCGATACCAGACCGTTTCCGGTGGCTGATACGACACACTTGCAGTATTAGTTTGTCAACACTTTGTCACGTGACCTATCAAGTGAATGCAGTATCTAGGTCAGCGTTGTTGACATTTTTACGCTTAGACATTACAGAGTTTCACAGTACAGAGATGATACTTTGAAGGCCATAAACTATTCTATTGTTGCAGTATTGTTGAACATAAGTGCGTAAATTTCATCGTTGGACCTTCTGATACTAATATTGTTGAACATTGTAATAGATTAAATCAAAAATCTAATATTGATTAAAGTGGCAGTTTACTTTGTTTATTCAGAAACTGTGCCATTATATTTATGAACTGAAACTCTTTCCAACACATTTCATTATTTAATGTATAACTGAGCATCCTATCTGCAACACAGTGCTTTATATATTACACACATGATATATGCATTTATGATTATATGTTATATGTTATTTGGTTGTATAGTATATTAGTTTATATGTCAGCGGGTTGTGTTTAGGTTGGGCGGTGTCCTCACAACAGAATATCCCACGTCATAGAGGGTCCGTTGTGGGCGTTTTCTTTAGGTGCAATTTCCTTAATTGGAAATTTGCTTGCAACAACTAGTTGCTATTTGTGTTAGCTGTGAAGACTGTAATTATTGTTATTTTTGTAATATTTCTTTGTTCTTTAGTTTTGTTTTGATTTGTTTGTAATTTGTTGGTCTACCCTTTTCTATCTTTCAGTTCTATTCACAATTTATATTCATATACTGTGACGTCATTTGTGTTGTTATTCCTTGCAGACTCAGTGATTATTTTCATTGATTTCCCTATTTGATTTATTTGATTTCTGCAAACGTTTTCGTATTGTCAGTCTTACTTGTACTTTATGCATGCTGTTGGTTGACATATGTTTTATATAGGTATATTTCATAAGACACTATTGCTTGTGCACTGCACTTGGATTATGGTATAAACCAGTATTTTATTATTATTACTGGTATACAAGAAATTATACAAGACCTTATTAAGGCTTGTGACCCACTGAGATTGAGATAGTGTACTGATTAATCAAGTCATTAAGAACTTGTGGTATTATTATTGTTTCAAGTAATTAGTATTAGTGTTAGACATCATGTCTACATTAGAATACTTCATTGCACAAGGGAAATCCCTTGATAAGACTGGTCAACAATTAGAAGAATGGGCAGTTGCTCAATATGACAAGACATTAGCTGCTGCTGCAGAGGAAAGAAAAGCTCTAGCTGAAGAGAAAAGATTAGCAGCTGAAGAGAGAAGATTAGCAGCTGAAGAGAAAAGACTAGACAGAGAAGCTACTGCTGCTGCTGAACAAAAGAAATTGCAGATGCAGGTGGAGGAAAGGAGATTTGAAGCTGAACAAAAAAGATTAGACAGAGAAGCTGCTGCTGCTATTGAACAAAAAAGAATAGACAGAGAAACTGAACAAAAAAGACTAGACAGAGAAGCTGAAGAAAAAAAAGCAATAAGAGAACATAAATTTGAGTTAGAGAAATTAAGATTGACAAGTATGAGTAATGTTAATCAGGCATCTAGTGGTAATGGTAAACCTTCTACTTACAAGGTTAAGGTTCCACCGTTCAATCAGTCCAGTGACGATATTACATTCTGGCTGGATAGATTTGAACGTTCTTGTCGTACTCATAATGTGGATAAATCACAATATGCTAACCAATTAGCAGAAAACTTGAAAGGTGAATCTCTGACTAGATTATGCCTTGTAGGAGAAGCAGATAAGGATAATTATGATGTCATTAGGGCGGCTTTGATAAAAAAAATACCAGCTAAGTGAGGAAGGCTATCGCCTTTTGTTTAAGACGATGGTGCCTGAGACAGGTGTAGAATTCTCAGAATTCATTGCAAAGGCACGTCTCACAGTTGATCGTTGGATTGAGCTTTCCAAAACAGAAAAAACGTATGAAGGACTTATGGATTTGTTGCTCAGAGATAAGATTATGTCATGTGTTAACAAACCATTCCTTGAATTTATACATGAGCGTAAACCCAAATCACTAAAAGAAATGGAAGAATATTGTTCCCAATATGTCACTGCACACCCCGACGTGACTTTTGGCAACGCTAAGATTAAGGAGAGTATGCCAGTTGCTTCAGCAACACCATACAATCCCAATTATTCACACAGATTTAAGGAACCCCAAAAACAGATTTGAAAAAAAGGTAACCATAATAGTTATCAAAACCAAGGTAACCAATCATTTCAGGGTTCTTCTTCGAAGAACTGGAGACGAGCTGATAGCTCTCGACATAGGGGTGGTCACAATTATAGGAATTTCCGTAGAGGAAGTAATTATAGAAACTATACGAGTTATCCGTCTTGGAGTCAACAAGATCATAATTACAGAGATACTCATTATAATGAATATGATAATGGTAACCAAGAGAACTATGACTCAAACCCAAATAGGGGTTACAATAGAGGTAACAATAACTACAGAGGTAATAATAACCGAGGTAGATCTCAAAACAGAAGACATAAACCACATTTTCAGGCAAACTCTGCACAGCAAGAGTCTCATGAAGCCTATAAACAGAGTAAAGATAATAATGACGCTAGTAATATGGCATGTTCCGCTTTTGATTTTGGGAGAGCATCTCAGTGCCCCCAATGCAAAACTTTATTTGAGCCAACCACAGTGTCTACTTTAAGCTGTGGCCATCCTCTTCCTGCTCTTCCTGCATCAGTCGCGCATGATGGAAGAGGTTCTCTTGTCCTGCATAAGGGTTTAGTAAATAACAATCCAGTCTCGGTTCTATTTGATTCTGGATGTACCACAATTGGTGTTAGGCAGTCACTCGTAGATCCTTCCCGTGCCACTGGACAAGTAGTCAAATGTGTAACATTTGGCGGCACATTAGAGAAATACTCTACTGCTATCATTAGGATTGCTACTCCTTTCTTTACAGGAGATGTACATTCATGTCTTCTTCCAAATCCGATCGCTGACCTTATCATCGGTCGCATTCATGGAGTCAAAGAATGCACTCCGCAACAAATTTCCGCGTGGGAAAAGCAAAACATGCAGATTGCTAACGCTGTAGTCACTAGAGCTCAAGCTATTAATATGCCTCAAACTTCATCTACTGAAGATAATGAAGTGCATAACCAAGATGATCCCTTGGTAATTTCTCGTGACTCGTTTATAAAACAGCAAGAAGATGATCCCACTCTGAAGAAATTCTTCATTCTTGCAACTAAAGGTGATCCGAATAAAGACACAAGTCGTAAATCTTGGATTACAAAGAAGAATGGCGTACTTGTACGTATGGTTCAAGACTCCATTACGTCAAGTCATTCTCAAATCCTGGTTCCCAAGAATTTGAGAGTTAAAATTTTGCAGCACGCTCACGACTCTCAGTGTGCTGGACACATGGGTTTTTCCCGTACTAAGTCAAGAATTCTTGCGGCTTTCTTTTGGCCATTGGTAAACAAGGATACGGATTTATTGTCGATCTTGTAAAGTATGTCAGGAAGTTAAATCCAAAGGTCCACGCCGTGCTGTACCCATTCAGGCGGCAGACATTCCTATTCGGCCGTTTAAAAAAATGGCCATAGACATTATTGGTCCATTTAAGATCAAGTCTGCCAGAGGACATCAGTTTATCTTGACGTGTGTTGATATGTGCACACGTTGGCCAGAGGCTATTCCTCTGAAGAGCATTACTACTGCTGATATTGCAGATGCTCTTTGGCTTATATTCTCTCGTCTGGGTTTCCCCGGAGAGATATTATCAGACCATGGCACCCAACTAATATCAGATACCATGTCTCAAGTAATGTCTACTCTGCAGATAGATAGATCTTTAAGTAGTATCTACCATCCAATGTCTAATGGGATGGTCGAACGCCTTAATAGAACACTTAAAAACTTACTAGGGAAGATAACTGAGGATCATCCCCAAGACTGGGACAGAGTTTTACCTGCGGCCCTCTTCGCTTACAGAGAGGTCCCCAATGAACATACAGGATTTTCTCCCTTTGAACTTGTCTTTGGGGCGCGACCGCGCGGCCCTATGTCATTGCTTCATGATCTCATAACAGCTGACAATATTGACGATGACACAAAGTCATCCTACGAATATGTCATCTCGTTGAGACAAAAGATTATCGAAGCATGCAAATTAGCAACTTCTTCTTCTGAATTTGCGAAACAGAAGGCAAGGCAATTTGCCAATAAGAAGAGATGCTTACGACAACTTTGTCCTGGTGACAAAGCATTTGTATTACTACCTTGTAGGGAAAACAGACTACTTATTTCTTGGAAAGGTCCGTACGATATAATATCGAAAATTTCCGATGTCGACTATATTGTCGATATTGATCGGAAGCATAAAACCTTCCACATCAATATGCTTACTGAATTCCATGAACGTCCGGATTATTTACAACCCATTTTCCAAGCAACGGACGATTCTCCAGTACAACATGGTCATTACTAATCACTGTCCGTGATACAGGATGAGGAAACGAGTTTTTCAGATGTAAATCTTCCTCTTCCAATGATCCCACTTCATTCTAGTGAATCATGGAAGAACGTTACTGTCTCTCCTGATTTGTCTCTAGGAGAACAGCGACAAGTTTCAACTATGTTGCAAACATTTCAGGATGTACTCACTGACATCCTTGGACAAACTCATGTCATTGAACATGACATTGTTCTAACTGACCATACTCCTATTAGGGTTAGACCTTATCCTATCCCTATACATTTTCAAGTACAGGTCGAGAAAGAGTTGGATGAGATGATAGATTTGAAAATAATCGAACCATCCACCTCTGCATATTCTTCGCCGATGGCTATTGTTCGTAAAAAAGACAATAACATACGTCTTTGCGTTGACTATCGCAAATTGAATCAAGTAACGAAGTTCGATGCCGAACCTATGCCTTTACTGGAAGAGCTACTTACTCGACTTTCCAAATCTCATTTTTTCACTAAACTTGACTTGTCTAAAGGATATTGGCAAGTACCTTTATCTGAACGCGCCAAACCTCTCACGGCTTTTTCAACACCTAGAGGTTTGTTCCAATGGAATTTTATGCCTTTCGGTCTTATGAACGCACCAGCTACATTTGTACGCATGATGCGCCAAATCCTATCTTATCGGTCAGATGTCATTGCATATCTAGACGACATCTGTCTTTTCAGCGATACTTGGGAAGATCACTATTCAGGGTTAGATGAATTGCTGTCTACTTTGCGCGAGCACAACCTGACAGCGAAACCCTCTAAAGCCTATATTGGTTTTAGCGAAATTTCTTTCCTAGGCCACCGAGTTGGTCATGGTTTCCTGAAGACAGAGGACCATAATACTAGTAAGATACTTAACATCTCTATCCCTAAGACTAAAAAACAGGTGAGAAGTCTGTTAGGTCTTATTCAATTTTATGGCAGATTCATTCAGAATCTATCCTCTATCATGGCACCTCTTTCTACACTTTTAAAGAAAGGTTCGCCTAATATGGTCCACTGGTCTCAGGAATGCCAATGCTCTTTGGATAAGATTAAAACATTTTTTTCGACACCACCTATTTTAGTGTTACCTACTAAAGATAAGACATTTGTTCTTCGTAGTGATGCTTCATCCACTGGGATTGGAGCGGCACTAATGCAAGAGTACTCTGGAACTCTGCATCCTGTAATGTATATTTCCAGAAATCTTAATGCGACAGAAAGGAATTATTCGGTTTTAGACCGTGAGCTATTAGCTATGGTTTGGTCAATACTCAAACTACAAAGATTCCTTCTAGGCGCACATTTCATAGTAGAAACCGACCAAAAAGCTCTTACTGCTATACAGAGTAAGAATTTGAAGAGCTCGAGGTCTACTCGATATGCAATTGCTCTTCAACCTTTTCATTTCTCTGTGCGAGCTATTCGTGGATCAGATAATGTGATGGCAGACATTCTGTCAAGATGCCCACATGATTCCACATAACTATTTGGTCTTAGACTTCTTGATATGTCTAGGTCTATAATAGTTCCTTTCTATATCAAGATAGATATACATTTGTAATTTAATAATATAATGATTGTATCACTACTTAGCGGTTCATTGATGTTTATTCACCGCTGTGCTTTGATGATTTTTTTTTCATAAATCATAAATTTAAGATATCTAATACGAAATTATGGTATGAAATTTTTTAGGCATTGTGTAATTGCCAGAATTGTATTATACTTTGATGACACCTTCCTGGAAAAATTTATTCGTAGAGAAATAATTTCTCTCAGATTATGAGATACATTCTCACCAGTCGCTTCATAAGTCGACTTAGCCTCATATTAGGCGTTATATTTATTCCTGATATTTGCATCTGCGCAGTATTCATGCGTTGTGAGCCTATTGTACGTTGCTCCTAGATGTATTTCAAAAAAAAAAAATGTTTCATTTTTTTTTCCCGGGAGGTGTGGTAAGACTGTTACGTGCAGTCTTTGATATCTTGCAATATAATACATTTGTATGCTTGTTATGTTCGCAAATATTTTGTAAACAAAATAGAAACTCTTTTGCTTAAGGAAAAGTCAATATTGAGTTACTTCCCTTGAAAGGAGTTTCAGATTGAACTCCGCGGATGAATCCAGTTTTACTGCGATTTATTCTTTGTTTGGGTAGAAATAGATTGTTCTTGCTTCAGTATATCTATGGCCTGAATTTATGTGTAGTGTTTGTCTAGGTAGGACGAGTCTGTCTTATATCTGTATATCTTTACATATCTAAGTCGAACTATATGTTCTTTGTCGCTAGAAAGGTCAAAGGCTGTTCAGCGGATGTGTGGCTAGGGAGTTGTAATTTGGCTTCGCCCTGATGATGGGGGGGCTGTCGTGTTTTTCTGTATCGGCTTGTCGCCGGAAAAAGTGATCGATATATGTGTAGGGGAAAGTGATAGTCGTCTAGACCTATCGTGTATGCTTTACCCCAGTGTTTATTCTTATTGCCAAGGAATGGCAGAATCATATTTCTGATACCAAGGTAACAAAAGCACTTCTTATGAACTCTCTTACGAAGCCATCGTTTTCGATAGGCAGACGCACGATTTGTACGTCTGAGGGAATACTTAACTAGATGAAGATGACATTCATTTCTAGCAGCACTATATCTTGTATGATGAAGTCAATTGCATCATGATAGAATCTACAGAGCAATGAGAACATTTAATGTAGGATTAACTTTGATACAGATTCCAGTTTGTATCCTAAAGTGAGTGACAGCTCACGACAGCAGCCATCTTGTATCCAAATATTTTGTGACTTTCAAGAAGAGAAAAGGGATGCCCCGTATTATCGCTTGATGAGTCCAGAGATCACTGCTACAGATGAGAACCCATTACTAGCGGTTCAATATGATTATATGAAAAATATGTGCTGAACATTATTTAAAGGAATCTTTGCTAGACGAGGTTAGGTCTAGAAGCCATCTTGAATATTGTTTATAAACTGACGTATTTTGTCAGTAAACTCAGATGATATATATATATGGGCAATACTGAGTGCTTGTCTACTGACATTCCATTGTGCTATTATGCAACGAGTGCCCATGTATCATTGCAAGACCATTTATCAATTGTACCATGATGTATTATGCCAACCTGTGATTTGTCACTGTATCCGTGCTGTCGAATGTGTACGTCCAATTAAACTGTAACAAAAAGTACACAGCAGTTGGCGTCGATGACTTCCAGCCATACATGAGTGAGAAAAAGAACATTTATCAACTCTTCGAACTCTTTCATCATTCGCGTATTATACTCTCACTCTATGTCTACACACCACTGCGTAGGTCGAGTTGATATTCCTATTCCTAACAACCACTCTGACGAGCAACGCTGGGGCCAACAACAAGTCTTTAACATTGGAGCTTCCACAGACCACCATACCTCTTAACACTGTGGTCCTGTAAATAGTTGATGTCAGTGTGAACAAGGAACAATACAACTTCATATCTATACACCATTCAACAGTATATATAGAAACAGCATTTAACTCTGGTGGAATTCAACAAAAAAGAAGTATATTTAACACTGGTATGCTATTACTTAACAAGGTCCTAGAAAATCTAGGTATGAAAAGAGAACTAATGAGAGAGGTCAAAGTTCGGCAGCTAACATACGTTGGCCACATAAAAAGGCATAACACCTTGCAGAAGACCATAACAGAAGGGAGAGTTGAAGACAAACGTGCAAGGGGAAGACAGCGCTATAAGTGGGAAGATAACATCAAGAGATGGACGGGAAAGAGTCTATCAGAGTGTACCACCAAGACAAGAGACAGAAGACGTTGGAGATCCATTACAGCCAACCTTCGTTGTGGAGATGGCAACTGATGATGATGATGATGACGTTGAGTCTGGACTGTAACAGGGCTGAGAGACCGTTGTGATATCATGAGTATAACATCAGTTTTTGATGGAACGAAAACTTAGTCCTCCGAAGAACGATTCGGTCAGCAAAACCTTCCTTATTTCGGTAGGGTAAGCAAAAACAAGCTTTACGTCTATACTATGGCAAATGGCAAAAAGAAAAGCGTACATTACCGCCACAAGGCCTTCGACATGGACAAATGACCAACAACAGAATAGAAAGAAAGATCTAAATTTTAATAGAAATCGAGAAATAAGTAATAAATGCATACAGAGGGTCGCTTCATACAAAGACTTGGATGTTAAGTCCTTCAGGCTTAAGGCATTCATAACGTAGATTAATCGTTGTTAAAGATAAAATCAAGTGTCATCAGAGGAGCAGGATCTAATTGTAGTGACCGGAATGTCTAGAGCAACCTAGTGATCCGGGTTATTGATGGCTAAACACTCAGATTTTGTTAATGGCACATGTTCTACATGAACATAATCGACATACTATGTAACTAAGTCATTCAAGGGGAGCTACTAACACAAGATGTGTCATCTTAATATTTTATTTTTATCGCTCTTTATGGAGCGAGCACTACTTCTGGCGACCAGGCATAGAGGCCCCTATATTTATGTGCTGATGGATTCTGGCCATTTGCTTAATGCTGCTGTTGCCAGTACCATGGACAACCTCATGGTTGTCACCTATTCCGACATGCTTGACTTAGCAAGAGTCCTGTTCTTTCATTGTCTCCTTAGAGACTCCCGGGAGAAAAGGATGAAATGACATAAACACTTGCTTTACAGTTGAACTAAACAGTATGTCACAGACATTTCAGTCAAGACCTTCGTCGGTATAAACAAATCTAGAAAAAATTATATACATAATTAATAGATCACATGTTAAGGACTTTATTTAACGACATTTTCTCATTAATTATTGAAACACTATATCTTCTGTGTACTGATTATTTCAGTTCTGGAATTCGTATCAATCACTGACAATAATGCTAACAGTTTCAGTCCATTTCAGTGATCTGAGCGTTCGGGTAGCAGGGTGGTTATATCACGTGCCTCTCGTGGAAAAAGGACCGAGTTCGAAATCAAGTCGCAACATGCTTGTCTATCCAGTTGTAGCAAAATGTGCAAAAACACGCTTAGTTAATGGACTGATAGAACGAACAGAGAAAGAATAAATTGTGATGGCTTCGGCAAGAGCCTTGAACTGCATGTAAACAAAACGAATACCGTGTAACTAAGCATTCTAAAAATAGTAGCGGTCACGCATGCGCATTCGTTTGTGTTATCAGAGAGACACCGGTATGGCAAAATCCATAATGGCGAAAGCACAGTGTCGCAAGTTAGGTATAGAATTTCTTTTGTAATAGGACAATGTATCAGTGAATTATGAAAAATACTGAAGATTTTCACAGAAGGGATATGCAGGAATGGAAATCCAAAAGGAAAGTTGGAAGGAGTATGTATATATGAAGATATTTGTAGTTTTATTTGACTTTCACATCTCAGGTCTAACCTAGTGATAGCCTTTATAAAATCGTAGAAAATACATGCCATACCCGATTGTAAGTTTAAGTATATGAAAAGGAAGCTTCCAGTAGGGGAAGATAAAGGAAATATAAGACAACGTGTGTATTGGAACGACTGCTGGGACAGTTGCACATAATACCCAAAATGAGAGAAATCTTCAGTGCTTGAAAGGGACCAAACACTGCTGGCCTCCGAGACGCCCGCGCCCACAATATATAAGACGAGAACGCTCAGTTCAAAATACACACAACTAAAAACCCAGCCGGAAGACAAAGTAGAGTGATGTCTATACTACGTCAGTTACCACTACATGAAGGGCGGACATTCTTCACCAAGTACAGTCTTCATAAGAGCTTAGAAGCGATCTTAGAGGGTGTGTAGATTTACTATCGATATTTATGTGAATAATATCAATTTTATTTCAGATTTTAGTGTGTTGTGAATGTATCGGACATGTTGTTTGTGTGGATATGATGCTGAAGATTGGAAAACCTAAATAATAACCACCACAGTTCTTGTCAGGGCTAAATATAACCATTCTGGTTTTGTCTGGGTTTATAACCTACTAACAAAACCAGTACTGACTTGGCATATAGGTGAGAAAAGCAAAGGTTGCATCCTGTCCATATATCCATATTGCTTTGATTATTCATGTATTATTATATTTGAGAATGTTTTGCAGTAGACACCAGTCTGTCTCACTATATGTAAATCATACAAGGCCATGTATCATTTATCATACACGCAGACATCTGATGACACCCTCATCTCATGCACGCAGACATCTGATGACACCCTCATCTCATACACACAATAGAATGTAATAGGTCTCCATGACATTGCCTAGCCACTTGATACTCCTTGTTCCAGGTTCTATATTCGAATTTCAAAAAACCTGAAGTCCAATGGACCTTCGATCCTGCTACCTAAATATAACAGGAGCGCAGAGGTGAAGTTTTTCATAGCTTCTTTCCCCCTGATTGCTGGGATTGGATTGAAGTGTGACTTTCAGAACAACAGTGTTATGTGTCAAACCATATCTGGACAAGTGCTGATTTAAAGCTGAGTTGCATAGTGACTATTCCGGTGGCAAATGTGAGACATTCCACGGTCAGATGATGAGAAATTAGGAAAAAGAATAAAAGAGACAGACTAGTATAAATGACCACAGCGAGAGGACAATTTTAGGTGTAAATTAATGTAAAGATCTGTGATAATCGAGCGCCAAGGCCTTATAGCTCTATCTTTTCCTACATCTCTCTTATTTTATTTTCTCCAACATATGTGCTCTTTCATCCCACATTTGCTATTTCATCGTTTTGATTACTCGCGACCGGTATCTAGAGAACCGCATTTGTTCTTTCATCGGTGGTAAAATAAAGTCTTTTGATTAAGTCCCCATACCTGACAACATCGTTTGAAGTCCACATTGCATCGTGATAAATCTGGTGAAAAAACATCTGGTCATCCAAATCAGACATCTGGGCATTATAAAATTTCTGTGGACTGTTGTTATCTTTGTTGCTCGGCCGGGTCACCACATTGGACGCCCAGCTTGGCCAGTTGGAAACGTCTCTTGCTGATTTAACCAACCGGCATGTAAATCAATAGGCTGCGCCACAAAGGGGACATGTTAGCATGCTGGCGACAATGGACGGAGGTAACAAAGAGTGCCGCCAACACACGGAGCGATAGACAATCAGAGAGTAATGTGACAGCACTTTTGCAGTGGCCAGCCAATTATCTCAATACTTGTTTGTCAGGCAAGCCAGGTAACGAAAGTTGGTCGCGAATTACCCCACCCACTTTTGGACTGAGAGGGGACAAGAGCGATCCTGGGAATGAATTCTTAGGTATTGGTTGTATGGGCGGAGTTGTACGTCACCGGTCCAAGGAACCCACATTGGACTTCTAGAGATATAATATACCGCTAAGCTCGCTAGAGAGAGGAGTCCAGTTTTTACATTGTGAGGTAGAGATTAAATCCCTATAATGCCTAGCCTAAATACACGTATTTATTCAGAGTGGATAATAATTCATTTCTGTGGTGAATCGTGTTCGTAAAGAATTTTGCGAAGGGTAAAAAAGGTTAGTAGATCTTATACAGATTATTAAGACATTTTCTTATTCTTTGTTTAGTTTAACCTCACAGCTAAATGTGCGAAAGATAGCGTTTCAATTAATTCTTTTCATAACTGATTAATAAAATCAGAAGATTTTCCTAGAAGTTTATAAGATGATAGGAGGTATTTAATAGTTCATTCTTCACCTTCATCATCATCACAGTCTCCCATGCGCACACACTCTCATGCACAAGATAGTTAACATCATTAGAATTGACCTCAGAGAGAGATCAATAATGAGCAGTAGTATAAATGAAAGTCAACCAGTGATGTTAAGTGTGAAAACGTACGAAGACTTTTGTGTGTCTTCAGTTCATCAGAAGTCTGAATCTATACGCAATGTCTCTGACGTCTAACCAGAAATAAGTTATCAAAAAACGGACATTTGGCTAGCAGAATTCGCCATAGGACATCTTTCATTCCTCAATTAAAAAGGAATATTTCCTCACCACAATTCAGACGGTGGACGCAGCATTTTTCGTCACCATATACTGCTGGCTCACAAGTTCAATACATAGTTATCACAAGTTCAAATCACTCGAAAGCTTATTATCGGAAGTCAAGCTAAAGAGCTCAAAAGTGGAATCTCATATTTATACCAAGTGCAACACACTCTTAAGCGCATTCTATGAAGCAGACTCTAAAGTATATTTTATGAATCACGACTACATACGCAAGATAATGAGTCTACATATCACCAACATTTCGTGAAGATATCCAGTCTGGCCAGTACCCTCGGGAGATTAGACAACAGACTTTTTTTTCCATATGACAGCTATTAACTGTTGCTCAACACTACAGAGATATACTCAAACAGTGAAGGAATATATATATATATATATATATATATATCGTCAACGTTTTCAGTACGACAACAGATTTCATCAGAACGTCCTCGGCTTAGAGATACCCCAATTGACATAACGTATGACACCTTGGGACATTTTATGCATACATGTGAATCATCGTATCCATGAGAAGCATTTAGAGAAACATGGACTGTGTAGATTACTCCCCATTTTGGTAACACGTATCATATCACATCATCATCATTTCGCTTTACACCAGTTCATTCTTAATTAACTACTACTTAATTAACTGCAATTTTAATATCTCATCTATGTATTTTGTGTGAATAGTCTTTTATCACCATCACGTTCTAACCATTACTAACCCTATATGTGTAGATATTTAATTAATAAACTCAACAATCGTTTGATCATTATCTAGTTTGTTAATGTATCACTCGTGCTGTCGGTGTTACATATTCACATATAGGAATATTTCTCTACTCAGATGAGGTTGGGGGCTTTTTCTGTTACGGGATCTAAGGCCAGAAGCTAAGGTCGTGGGGAAACAGAACTCTTTCCATAATTAATTAGAAAACACTGTCTAGTGGAAAGCATTCGCATTCCCGTCTTCTTGTCCCTATCTCGAATAGGTCTTTATTCTTTCTTAACGAGCCAATTTCTAGAGACCTTCTACCTAATATCTCATAGGCTATTCCTGGCAAAAACTATTGTCGCAGTTGCCCCAATACGCACCACACACGACAAGATCCCATGGGGACTTTTTCTCTAAGTTTAAACTTATAATTATATTATCAACTTGCTGTAAATAATAATAATAGCCCCTTCAGTCATAACTGACTATGGGAATGCGCCCCTGAGGTGACAGCCCTCAGCTGCTTATTTTCCTGGTGCTCCTTTCGACGTTTTCTCCTCACCTCTGCTTTTTGTGTGAGCCTCTCTTCGCCCAATCTGAGGTGGCGCCGTAAATAGCATCGCCACTTAGTGCGATCGGCAGCTTCATCCTCCCATGTTGCTGGATCCATGTCCAGTGCCCTCATATCTCTCTTGCACACATCTTTGAACCTCAGCTGTGGTCGCCCAACTGTTCTCTTGCCATCTGCTAACTGTTTGGGATGCGACCATCATCCATGCGGCGAACATGGCCAAGCCAGCGAAGTCTGCGCTGTCTAAGAAGCGTATACATACTTTGAAGGCCAGCACGTGAGAACACCTCGACATTTGTCACTTTATCTTTCCACGAGATGCCGAGGATGCGGCGTAGACACCGCAAATGGAAGGTATTGAGCCTTCTTTCTTGCTTAGCATAGGTCGTCCAGGTCTCGCTGCCATATAGGAGTGTGCTGGTGACGCAGGCATTATATACCGCAGCTTTGGTCTTCATTGTGAGTTTAGAGTTTCCCCAAACACGCGTTGTGAGGCGGGCAAAGGTAGCTGCAGCTTTGCCAATGCGGCTGTCGATTTCTGTATCCAGTGAGAGTTTGTCATTGATGGTAGACCCTAGGTATGTGAAGTGGTGCACCACTGTAAATACTAAACCATAATCACCATCGTCCAACACTCACCCTTCATTACATAATTGGATAGATGTAAATAATAAATTACGAGATTGTACTCAAGTGACTTGTTAAATTTTTAACTGTTTAAGTTGAGTTACTTTTTCTAATTTTATTATAATAACACATGGGTTACTACAGCTAAGGTGGCAAAAGTATATTTCTGAAGCCTCAAACTATTGTCTAGCTCAGAGTATTCGCAGCCGTAGCTCACTTGTGATACCAGTGCTCTTCTCTGACACTGGGACTTCATACATTCTGGAGAGAATTCTATTTCTTCTCTAAAACACTATCTTCATACCAGTAAAACTTTACGCTACACCAGTTCCATAGAAACCTCGAGTCTTCAGGAACTAGTGTGGATCTACTGTCCTGGTCATTCAGGGCAAGGTAATGAGAGAGAGAGAGAGCGGACAGACTAGCTTCGAGAGAACCCGTAGTGGTGACATTGGAAATGGGTTAGTGATATATGCTAAAGACGAGTGATAATCGCCTGTTAGAGAACGACACTACAGTTAATGAATCAACCAGGGTAGAACTGTTGGAATTAGGCATCAAATATTAAACTAGCAAGGATTGACGTATTAGAGGATGCATCCGTCGTGTATACACCCCGCGTGCTACAGGAACAATTGGCATTCATACTCTTCGACACTTGCTACAGGAGACTGAGCACCTATGGGTTTGCCCGGAGTACAGTTATGTCGATTCGACTGAGCACCTATGGGTTTGCCCGGAGTACAGTTATGTCGATTCAGATCAACAATAATAAACGTCGGTACCTGATTCTGGTCTGAGATTAGGGAAAACAAAGGCAGCAAGGAAGGGAGCTACCCCCTCAACATCATAAAGCATAGACGTAGTGTAAGTGAAGTCTCTAACACTTCTCTCCCCTGCGACGATGTATGTTATGGGACTCCCTTTACCTGTAACCTTTGACAGTTGATCATCATTTGGGACCGAAGACGCAGCAAATACGATGAATGCAGTCAGCGACTCATAGCTTGACTACTTGCGTCAGGGTCAGCGAACCAGAGCTGACCAAGACCGTACTCCACCTCCAAGTGATGGTCCTGGAAACAGGCTGCATCACTGCAGTCTGGCCGAGAGAGTAGGGATCGAAAAAAAAAGGCAAACCCGGTCCCAAAAAATGCCGTGCGGAAGTTGGATGTGTCGGGCCGAAAGGCGCAAATATCGCAGCTTGGCTGTAAACGGCGACACAACGCAACCAACGTCCTTGTCTGCACGAACGAGGAAGAAGAAGATCATAATTTTCTGTGCACTCCTTACTGAGAATGAACCACCATGTCCGCTGGTCACCTTGCAGGAATCCTGCACCTCACAGTTACATGCTCTAGCAGCGGCGGTTTCAATATGTTTTACATAATGAGAGTGCCACTCGATGCAAAACCTCAAATTAGTCCCCTTGTACTACAAGCCCGATGGAGCAGTGACCTTATTCTTTCTTTGTCATCTCAGAGGGCGCCTTTATCGGTGACCTATACCATTCGATGGGTACGTAGCTCTGTATTGCACGCTAAATTACTGATATCATTAAGTATCACTCAAAATGAGTAGATAATGTTCAGTATTAACACTAAGTAGCTTAGCTGACGGTCACAAAATATAGTGTATTTATAAGGGATCAGAATCTTAGTCATGCATGCATTAATAATATGTTGGTTCTAAGGTCGACTAGATAACTGTCAAAAGATGGTAACTTTATCTGAGGATACATCTGCAGTGTATGACTTATGCTTGCTTGGGTGTTTATTACGAGGGTTATTCAATGAAGATAACAAAAGTCTAATAGAATCTAGTTACGCATTCAAGTATATTGTCGCCGTATAACTTACATGTATACTTATAACTTATACTTTCAACCTGCATACTTGGTATTCATACTTTACAGTTATACCTCCCATTTAAACTTTCCAGTTATGCTTTCTACGCGTACTTTAGATATACACTTTTAACATCTACTTTCCATTTATACTTTCCACTTACACTTTCCACTAATACATTCAACTTGTAGTTTATTTTCCACTTAGACTTTCAACTTAGTACCTTCAACTTACACTTTACACATATACGTTCCACTTATACTTTACACATTTGATTTCCATTTATATTTTACACGTATACTTTCCACTTACACTTTCCAATTATACTTCCAACTTATAGTTTACTTTCCACATGTACTTTCAGCTTATTATCCTCAACTTACACTTTACACGCATACTTTTCACTTATACTTTACGCATATACGTTTCCATTTATACTTTACACGTATACTTTCCACTTACATTTACAACGTATACACTTTCTACAACGTTACGATTATTCTTTCACTTATACTGTCAACTTATTCTTTCCACTTATACTTTACATTTGGCTTTCAACGTATACTTTTCACTTATACTTTCCATTCATGTATACTTTCCACATAGCCCTGATGTCCTCTTACCAGTGTAGATTTGATATTCTGTCAAGAACTGCCTGGCACGTTCGTTTTGCTAACAGCCAGCTTTCTTCACGTCTGAACTTTACGCGACATAAAACGCACTTTGCATTCCATATAGAATTTACACATTCCAAAATACCCTTCAGCCAATACACACACATACATATATATATAAATATACTTTTTTCATAGCATATATGTCATAGTATATATTTACTGTTGTTCTTTAAAATCGTTTGGGAAAAAACAAAACTCGAATTCCAATTTGATGCCTTTAACAGAGAGAATGAAAGTAGAATGTCTGCAGATGAACGAAAAGTTTGGCGTTGCAACGCCGAGTATTATTGCTGTAAACTTCAAAATTGTCCTGTCGCAAATCGCAACGAAGTGTATTCACCAAGTTAGTTGTAAGCATGGATTCAACTTGAGTTTCTTGATGGTCACGGGTCATGTCAGTGGGCGATTTCTGGTGTCGTTGTATCAATTCTTGGTATCTCTACTCCTTGGTCTCTGTGGCCCATGCTGTATGTTTCTGTAAACAACAAGAAAAACAAACATTAGAAGTTAATTACGAGAATATCTAAAGCATTATGTGGCCAAACAAAACAAACAAAAAAACCGCATTAATAAACTTAATGCAATTGAACTCCCTGTAGAGTATAAACCTTCTACAAGTTTATGATTAAGCTTTCATTTGTCTTCAGATCTTTCTTTTATAGGTTTTCGGTTTAACTCTGCTTTCTTTACTTTGTGGAGTCCAGTAAAGGCTTGCCATGTAATGCTAAAATTATTTTCCTTAGTGTGTTTACTATTCGACGCAAGCTTTTTTTCTTCACCTCTCGTGTTGTATCAAAATGATGACAGGAATATCTGATCATCAGATGTCGTGCAACCGTCAGCCATTTCTTCAAAAACCAAAAATATATATATCTATTTTGTTATACTGTATATTTAAACAAATTGTGCTCTTTGCTTCTTCTTCGAAAGGAAGGGCAGAATGTTAGACGGGCCTGCGTGCCCAATTCTAAACCCTTTGAAAATAAAGTTCGTTCGTTCGTTCTTTTTCTTCGATCCTTAGCCGCCGACCGTCAAAGCAGTCAGTGGCCATCATGCCTGGTGGCGTCTTGTAGGGCAACAACAAATTGATTCCACTTTGCTCGGTCGGTGGCCATCCTTCGTACAGTGCCCCAACTCTGGTTCATTCTATGCATCTCAGCCCCTACAGTCCTTCGCCAAGTTGTTTTTGGTCGGCCTCTCTTTCGCTTTCCTTCAGGGGTCCATAGCATAGCTGTTCTTGTGATGGCATCGGGGTCTCTTCTGAGGACATGGCCAACCCAGCTCCAGCGTCTGCCAGCTATGATGGTGTGCATGTCCTCTTGCTTGCTCCGAGTAAGCAGATCTTGGTTGGTGATGGTATTCGGCCAAAAGATTCGGAGAATTTTTCTTAGGCGTGTTGTGTGAAAAGATGACAATTTTGACATTTCCTTCTCTGTAACTCTCCAGCATTCCGCACCATAGAGAAGCACAGAAAGCACACAGCTCTGATATAATCTTAATTTTGTGCTTGTGCTGTACTGAGAGGACTTCCAGATGTTGTTTCTTTGCTTATAATGAAGTAATATTATGTACACATTATAACATCAAATGACTAAAATGTCCAGTCATGTACTATAATAAGTCATGAAACAATTTTTTTTTTTTTTTTTGCACACGGACAACTCCACCAGTGCTCTGATCTCCTTCCATAGATCCCACAAGGAGGATCTCAGCACAGTGCACGAACTCCGTAGCACTGACGAGGATTCCCATGTGTGTACACAGGAATCACATATTCTATAAATATTTTTGTGGTGGGTAGGTTTCCTAAATTTGAAAATTTTGCCAGGTCAGCGGCCTGCTCTTTACGATTTCCAACTGCCGTGGGATTTTTAACGTTCACAACGTGCACACTGTTATCTGAGAAGGCTAGTCATAAGGCGAGGACAATCTGTACTGAGAAAATTTCCGACGTGTAGTCATTGTTGATAATTCTAACCATTTCTAATACTGCAAAGAACAGGCGGAAACAGGACTGGAGTCTTAGCATGTTCTTATTGAGGGGAGGAGATACAGTGAAATTATATTTTCATTATTCATCACAGGATTTCAGTGAAAATTCTCATGCATCAATATTTGATACGCATAAAGAAGAGTTTGAAAGTATTGCATCATTGGTTGCCTAATCTATTGATACCAAATTTAAACATAATCTGTATCATTTTATTTTAAACCTTTTGGTCAGATTGGATGTTTGATAACTTATGTAGATATTGAGATATATAATTTTAAAGTTTGTATCTAAAACTAGTAAACTTTTTTTCATAATTTTACAACTTTATTTAAATAAATAAATGATTTCATCAGATATAAAAATCTGATCTGACAAAAGTTGTATTATTCTATGGAAAGTATCTGTGCCAAATTTCGTATTGATTGACTACTATATGGGCAAGTTATAAGAACATTGGGAACACAAAACAATTTTCTGAAAAAATCTAGATTTTCTTCATAGGAAAATCGCAATTTCTGAAGAAAATACAATTTACAAAATCAAAATATACCTACTTAGAGTGTGTTCTGACAAGCGATTTCCACAGATTTAGATTGAGGGGAATATAAATTATCTGAATATAGATTAATCTCAATTATCATTTTTGTGTTCTTTTGACTTAAGATGGGATGTAGCTCCTCCCGGTATAGTTTTATGCTCCACAGGTAGCATCACCAGGGAGCATTAATCACAATGATTGGGTTGATGATAGTATGACAATATCAACAATGTGAAGCTCACGACAATAATAAGGCAACTGCACGTGGAACAACGAACGAACAGACGAAATCTTTATTTCATCAGGGTAAAGAAATATTCACTATTGCCTTTGTACAGTTCTGTCCGGCAATAATACAATTCTCAAAGTTTTGTCCGGCAATAATACAATTCTCAAAGTTTTGTCCGGCAATAATACAATTCTCAAAGTTTTGTCCGGCAATAATACAATTCTCAAAGTTCTGTCCGGCAATAATACAATTCTCAAAGTTCTGTCCGGCAATAATACAATTCGCAAAGTTTTGTCCGGCAATAATACAATTCTCAAAGTTTTGTCCGGCAATAATACAATTCTCA
This sequence comes from Oreohelix idahoensis, assembly GCA_024509875.1. Taxonomy (NCBI): domain Eukaryota; kingdom Metazoa; phylum Mollusca; class Gastropoda; order Stylommatophora; family Oreohelicidae; genus Oreohelix; species Oreohelix idahoensis. Next base: position 105,588 of record JAMPIV010007830.1, on the reverse strand, counting down.
AAGTTCTGTCCGGCAATAATACAATTCTCAAAGTTTTGTCCGGCAATAATACAATTCTCAAAGTTTTGTCCGGCAATAATACAATTCTCAAAGTTCTGTCCGGCAATAATACAATTCTCAAAGTTCTGTCCGGCAATAATACAATTCTCAAAGTTCTGTCCGGCAATAATACAATTCTCAAAGTTCTGTCCGGCAATAATACAATTCTCAAAGTTCTGTCCGGCAATAATACAATTCTCAAATTTCTGTCATATTAAAATATTCTTAACTTCAGTAATAAATAATCAATATTATCATCGCAGTCAGTAATTGAGCACACACGCACACTTACACAAACATACAAGCACACAGAGATAGATGAAGACACACACACACACGCACACTTACTCAAACATACAAGCACACAGAGATAGATGAAGACACACACACACACACGCACACTTACTCAAACATACAAGCACACAGAGATAGATGAAGACACACACACACACGCACACTTACTCAAACATACAAGCACACAGAGATAGATGAAGACACACACACACACACACTCACTCAAACATACAAGTACTCAGAGATAGATGAAGACACACACACACGCACACTCACTCAAACATACAAGCACACAGAGATAGATGAAGACACACACACACACACTCACTCAAACATACAAGTACTCAGAGATAGATGAAGACACACACACACTCACTCAAACATACAAGCACTCAGAGATAGATGAAGACACACACACACACACACTCACTCAAACATACAAGTACTCAGAGATAGATGAAGACACACACACACACACTCACTCAAACATACAAGTACTCAGAGATAGATGAAGACACACACACACTCACTCAAACATACAAGCACTCAGAGATAGATGAAGACACACACACACACACTCACTCAAACATACAAGTACTCAGAGATAGATGAAGACACACACACACACACTCACTCAAACATACAAGTACTCAGAGATAGATGAAGACACACACACACACTCACTCAAACATACAAGTACTCAGAGATAGATGAAGACACACACACACTCACTCAAACATACAAGCACTCAGAGATAGATGAAGACACACACACACACACTCACTCAAACATACAAGTACTCAGAGATAGATGAAGACACACACACACACACTCACTCAAACATACAAGTACTCAGAGATAGATGAAGACACACACACACGCACACTCACTCAAACATACAAGCACACAGAGATAGATGAAGACACACACACACACACTCACTCAAACATACAAGTACTCAGAGATAGATGAAGACACACACACACTCACTCAAACATACAAGCACACAGAGATAGATGAAGACACACACACACACACTCACTCAAACATACAAGCACTCAGAGATAGATGAAGACACACACACAGGGAATGGCGGACTTAGGTAGTATTCTGCAGGAGCGCTGCAGGAGCACCTGCAGGAGCATGACTTTTATATAGCAAAAATTCTGCAGGAGCGCTGCAGGGGCAAGATGGCGGACTTGAGCTAACAAGGGGAGGTTATTTTTAAAGGTATTTTTAGATAACAAGAAGAGGAGGGACAAGATGGCGGACTTGAGCTAACAAGGGGAGGTTATTTTTAGACTTTTAGATAACAAGAAGAGGAGGGACAAGATGGCGGACTTGAGATAACAAGGGGAGGTTATTTTTAGATAACAAGAAGAGGCGGGGCAAGATGGCGGACTTGAGATAACAAGAAGAGGATGTTTATATAAGGAAAATGTTGCAAGATGGTGGTTTTTTATATATTATTGTTATTAGTATAGCCAACTTAGGTAGTGGCTGTGTTAGACAAACAAGAAGTCGTTGAGACTTTTAGATATTTTTAGATAATAGGGAGACAATAGGAAGACGATAGTTAGACGATATTTACATAACAAGAAGACGATATGTATACGAACAGTTAGCCATATATATTTTACAACATTTATACAAACATTTAGACAAACAATTAGACGATATATAGGTAACAAAAAAGCGTTTTAGTTAACATAGTTTTTATTTTATATTCAATAGTGTTTTTGTAATAGCAAAACATATATGGTAATATATAAGAGTACATATATAGTATCGTTTAACAGGAGGATATATGTACAGTATTTTTTACAAAATGTACATTATGCAGTAATTTTTTAGCAACTGAATATACAATTATATATGAAAGACAGTATTTTTTGACATTATCAAACATTTGTAAATAATACATATTTATATATTAGTGGTGTTTTGTTACATTATTTACATTATATACAATATCACAGTTGCAGGCCAGACCTTGAGGGATGTCGTCACATTGTCGTCACGTCGTAAGAAATAGAGGTGTTGTATATACCTGTAGGTATCTGTGTGTATCTGAAAGAGACAGTTTAAATGTTGAGGGGTGAGGTGGTGACGTTGTCGGGAAGCACCTGTCGTTTTATGTAAAAGTAAGATAGGGCGTTGCGGTGTTGTTCATATGTGTAGATGGAGGATTTGTGTGCCCGGAACCCGATATTTTTCCCACCCTGTGCCTGTTGTGTGTTGAGGACGTCTAAGAAAGTGTGTTTGTCTACTTTGTTGTGGTGTTTGTTCAAGCCTTTGGTGGTGGTTTTGTCGTGGTCGCCAAAACAGTGATATGTCTTGCTACAGAGGGAAACCATCCCTCTGCCTTCGTATTCTAATTTAAAAAGCCCCGGTGTCCGCTTGTCGAATAATATTTGTTCGCGGCATTTCTGACAAAGGGCGCGCGTTTTACCCTCGCTAGCGACGAAACGGGTCTATGGTCGGGACATACTTCGGCGGGGAACCACTGGTGGTAGGAGCTATAAAATTCCTGTCGCAAAGCGGGCTTAACAACGTCCGCTAAGTTGTTTGAACTAAGGGCCAAGTAAAGGCTGTCTGTGTCCGTCTCGCACAACTGAAAGTCTGACCTATCTACAAATTTATCTAAACAGTCGTAGTAAAATTCTAACATGCGTAATTTCGCGCATTGGTAGACGAAAAATCCTATCTGAACGGGGAGGTCCCAACATATAGTCTGTTTCAGTGTCTCTACTTCAAAAATCTCGTCCGTCATTAACGTCATTTTCCTAAAGCGGGGTGAGTTTATTTGGTCAGAGGTACTCTCGCCCATCGTGTACGAGACATCCACATGCTTCGCCTTATTGGTTAATGTCTTGCCGTAGGCCGCGTTACCTAGCAGTTTCATGGTCTCGCTGGTAATGGCGTAGGCAGGATCAGTATCACCCTGTCGACGTGCGTTCGAAACAGTGTCCCCAAACCGTTTGAAACACGTCACGGGTGTATACTCAAGCACCTGGTAGATACAGGTGACTTCTAAACCTTTGGTCAGGTACCAGCGAAGCAGAGGTGTTGTCAGGAGAATCTTTTTGCCCACATAACTCCCGATCAATGTCCGTCTGGAGGTAGTCAGGAGTTTATGTTTTTCGGCGTATTCCCGCATGAAAGGCCCAATATCTTCCCTCGTGACGTCGACATTCTTAAAAATGGGCGTCATCTCAGAGAAATGGTCTTTTAAAGAGTCGGGGACATGGATGTCACACTCGACTAGACCAAACAAGGTCTCGTCCAGCACCGAGGCGAGAATATTTTCTTTTGTCAGGGGGTACCGACATTTCGTGTAAGATGGTTTCTGGTTCGGGAAGGTGGCGTTCAGAAAACGACGGATTGATGGTTCGGTTTTCTTCAATGCCTGCCACTCGCATTCCCACATTTCGACAACGGTAACGTTGCAATGGCCCCGTAAATAAGAACTTGTTTCCACCGTATTTGCGTACAACTCAGCCAATGGTTTGTTGTTGACTGGGTTAACGTCACGACCGGCGGTTAGTGGACAGTTAGGGTGGCCGTGGAATAGGCACCCATGGAACTGGTAGGCGGTCTGAGAGTATCTGTCCCAACCGTCTACCCTAACGCATATATCACCCAACGCCTTCTCACTTCCGTTAAACTGGGTTTTTAAGGTCACTTTTTTTTGGTGGGAGACCCAAGCCAAATAGTCGCGGCACTGCACGGTATATTTGTGGAGTTTGTGGTGCTTGAAACCATCATCCTTGTACCGTCTAACGGGAAAGTCAGTGGGCATCTTCTGCATTAACGCCCACAAATAAAGGGCGTTGGCATCAAAACCTTTAATGGCTTGAACCGTTTTGCCACCTCTAATGCGGGTTTTGCCTTGCTCGTGGAACCTGTGAAAAATAATTGACGGTCCCCCGACGATGTTTTGGCGCAAGATGTTATGCAAATCTACCTCCTGCTTCGAACATAAAGAAAACATGACGTTGGGCGGGAGGGTTTTGAAGAGGTACTTTAACGTGACACCGGGCACGGAGATCGCATCTTTAAACATGTCTACACCTAGGCGCGCGTAAAAACTAACTTGTCGGTCTAACGCTGCCAGGAAGGGGACCACGTCTTTATTGTTGTACCACGTCAGAAAGTCGCGTAACGTGGTCATGTGGTTCTCGGCCCACACCTTCTGGCACTCGGCGTACTCATCGGCGGAAATGTTAGTGTTTTTAAGTTTGGAAAAAAATGCCGAGTGGGGTGGTAACGCGGTTTCGTCTAACTTTGCTAAATCTGTTATGTACTCGTAACAAAAATATCCTTTGGTTTCTTTAACCTTGTACGCCGCGAGATATTTGCTATAGCTAAACCCCGGTCTAAGTAATTGACTATATCTAAAAACTTTAACTCGCTAGTGGCAATACACATAAAATTATTGTTTCGCTTGACTAAAAATTTGAAGTCTTCCCCCATGAAATATCGGATGAGATACGGTTTGATTACGTTCACGTCATATTTGCCCGAATTGAAACCTAACACCGGTAGCTGCCCCAAATAACCCTCTAATCTAGCAAGGAGCCCGTCTGAATTACCGATCGTCTCTAAAGCCCTGAGTTGCATGCAAACGTCGTCAAAATACGCACGCAGAATCTCATAAGAGGCCGCGGCAATTTTGAGCAGATGGTCAGCCATCGTATTGACCAACTCCTGTTGATCACTCGTTGTGATAAAACACACGGGTTCCTCAAAACCTGGGACGTTAGAAGCCACCGAACACGACAGGGGCACGTGTTTGGCTGTATAGGTAGTGGCATTACCACTGGGCACTACAGTGTTCTCAAAAAAACACTCATAGTCAAATGCGGCTCTATAAGGGAAGATGAATTTTGTGTCTACGTCTATCCCCTGCTCCTTGATTAAGTCCCAAATGGTCTCTAGGGGATTATACACACCACCTCTAAATGTTTCTCTTCGCTTAGAGCCGGTACAGCGCTTTTCATGGCGCGCCATATCCATATAAATCTTCCACAACTTACCGCAATCGGGACACGAAAAAGAGTTACTGGCCCTATAGATATCTACAATGTACATGAAATGGTTCTTAAACATTAAAAGACGCAACGTATCTGGAAAAGTGTCGCTACCTCTAAGTGTGGGGGTCGGGTTTTCCTCGTCGTCAAACTCAAAAATGTCAATATTTATGTTAAAGCATTTTTCTAATTGGGGCATATCGATTAAACTAACCCCGGGGA
>JAMPIV010007830.1:0-95000 GCA_024509875.1 Oreohelix idahoensis | reverse complement strand
CGCAACATCGGTTGCACATGGCTATTTGCTAATCGATCTCCGTCAAGACACACCAGATAATCTAAGGCTTCGTTCAAGCATCTTCCCAGAGGAGCAACATATTGTTTACGTACCCAAGTAACATGGGAGAAAAAGTAAAAAAACATGCTGATATGTTAAAATTTCTAGGTACAGCCAAACCACCAGTCATCAAGGCTGTTATGAAAACAGCATCACCCGAGCTGGTAGGAACACTCTGTGAATGTTGTCACAACGTATTAAAAGGTAACGTTACACTAACACCCAATCAGAAGAGACGTATACGTCGTTACAAAAACATCCTGCGAGCGCTTACCAAGAAGAAAGTCTCGCTCAAAAGACGAAAACAATTTTTACAATCTGGAGGTTTCTTCTCTGCTCTGCTTGGACCAATACTATCTGTACTAAAAGGACTCTTTTAGATGGCTAAAAAAATGGTTTTGATGGATCCTCGTTTATTAGAAAAACCTTATAGACCACCCGATGCTCTAAGAGATAACTTGGGAGAATTGGACAGTCAAATGCAGCTAGTCTTGGATCAACAAGATCTACCAATCGGTGACAAGGCTAGACTTTATCAACAAACATTACAGCGTTATTTGACTCGACTAGAACAGTACAGACACGTACCTCTAGGTCTCGTAGATATTAAACCACCAACACAAACCAGCGAACAACCCACTGTACTTAAAGAGGAGGTCGTGGACAAAACGCCTCAGTCACCACCCGTCACACCCACTAATCGAAAAAAGGTGGTGGCCAGTAAATTGCGAGAAACATCGTCGTATTCGCTCAGAAGAAGGAAAAAGACACCAAAGTGGGAAGCATGGCCAAAGAAGTGATTTTAAAACAACATTACTACGACCCAAAACGACCTGGATCTTATGGTGGAATCGCCCCCTTACAACGTAGCACCAAACTTAGTCGTAAAAAAATTGAAGAGTGGTTAGGTCATCAGGACACCTACACCCTACATAAACCGGTGCGCAGAAAATTTAAACGATGCACGACCATTGCAGGAGGTATCGATCAACAGTTCCAGGCTGATTTAATTGACTTGCGTGGTTTAAAAAGATTCAACGATGGGTATTCGTATCTAGTAACGTGTATTGACGTATTTAGTAAATTCGCTTGGGCTGTTCCATTGAAAAACAAGACTGGGACAGCTTTAGTAGCAGCGGTAAAGACAATTTTTAACAGTCGCAAACCGATAAATTTTCAAACAGACAATGGCAGTGAGTTTGTCAACAAAACATTCTTAAAGTTTCTTAAAAACGAAGGGGTCCATTTCTTCACTACGGAGAATGAGGATACCAAAGCATCTATCGTCGAACGGTTTAATCGAACCCTCAAAGAAAAAACGTGGTGTTACTTTACCAAAACCAACAGTCTTCGCGACGTCGATGTGATACAACAACTGGTCCACAACTACAACAATTCGTATCATCGGAGTATTAAGATGGCGCCGGTGGAAGTTACCCCGAGCAATCAAGAAGAAGTGTGGCGTACTTTGTATTCGACCCCTGACGTCGTCGGTAGAAAAGTCTATTTAAAACCTGGTGATCGCGTGCGGATCGCCCAAGCCAGACAAACTTTTAAAAAGGGTTATACGCCGGCGTGGACAGAAGAGTTGTTTACGATCAGCCGACAAAACCAAACAAGACCGGTTACGTACGTCCTTAAAGATGATTCGGGTGAGGAATTGAAGGGTTCTTTTTACCAAGAAGAATTGCAACGAGTCGGCGACAAGATAGTTCATCGAATCGAGTCCATTTTGGAGGAACGCCGCGGTGGCAGGGGTGTAAAAGAATATTTAGTCAAATGGTTCGGTTATAACTTGTCATTCAACAGCTGGATTTCGTCCAAACAGCTAGCGAGATATCGAGACTGATGGATATTGAAGAAGACGTGAGCACCCCAGTTTTGAGGCCACCCCCTCCCAAGGCCGCGAGAACCTCGTTCTGGCCTTTTTTGGGGAAACTAGTTCCGCGACTAGAGATCGTTTTCATCCGTCAGATGATTGTTATATATGTCGTCATCGGGGTCTCGTTATTCAATCTGAGTCGGAGCAACGCAGAGGGACCAGACGGCAAGTTTTGGATCGCTTTAATGAGCAGTTGTCTGGGTTACATGTTACCTAACCCCAAGATAGGATGAGTTTTTACGTGACTTTACCCAGCAATGCCTCGATGAAAATATACCCAAACAATAACGCCGGTCACTTTTTCGTCAAATTGCCACAGACTATAGATTTGACTTCGCGTTACGAGGTTGGTATTTAAAATTTATTTATTATGTAAGAGTATGCCAGTAAAGAGTTCTGACCTTACAAGTAATACCCCAGTCTTAGAAATAAGCACTGGTGTATTGTTATCATAACAATAGTCAGACTGTGAAAACCCTGGCCCAGTTGGTAAGAAGTAGTACCTGAATAAATCCTCAGGTACAGTTAAAATAGTTTAATAATTACACTAATATTCTATTTCTACTAGTTGGAAAAGAGTATACACATATATATATAAAAATATTCACACAATTACTATTATTGTCTGTTTAGACTTCAAGATCTTAAATAATAAAGTTACTGAAATCACTGTTATTAGTCCTTTGAATTTAAGGATAACTGTCATCAGTTGACTGAGTTTATGTATGGTTAATTATTGTTTTCAACTATTGGCTGTTTCACATGTATAGGTGGTCAGTGTCAAACAGGACACTTATCTTTCCAACTTGATACTGCTGAAACTGTCCTTTGCTGATATCAGACTTGGTAGGCCCAACAGTAGGGATGCCAATGACCAGTTGAAGTTCACTCTTTGGGGTCCTGCACTTTTGTGGGATTGCCTCGGATGAACTGCACCGGCTTCTGATACTGGACAGTCTGGTTTGAGTTATTTCATGGAACCTGCAACATATCAGCCTTGGCTAGTATCTGGCTAGACTTGTAGCTGACTAGCACAGATGTCAGACCAGTCAGTCATCAGATGTCACCGTTATACAATCATAGTAAGTAAGGACATCATTTCAGTGATATAGCATTAATATTAACATTTCAATTAAGTATAACTGACTAGCACATAAGTCAGACAAGTCAGTCATCAGGTGTCAGAGTTATACAGTCATAGCAAGTAACATCATTTCAATGATACAGAATTAATATTAACATATCAGTAATAAACATCATCTGGTTTAATCCGCTCCTATACATCCCTTCATATTCTATAACTTGATCCTTCCAAATCATATCAAGTACAAATTCAAATCTGATGCTATCTTAGCAACTACCCAAAATTAATACATAAAATAAATAGAGTGAGTGACCACGTGATCAGGTTGCTTTCTACTGAAACTGGCTGTAGAACACTCCAGTTTACCAGCTGTAAATGGGTACAAAGTTGTGCGCTCGAACTAGGGAAGGCAAAGGCAGCGAGGAAGGGGACTAGTCACCTTAGCCTCGTAACTGGGATCTTCCATGATGAAGTTTCTAACACTTCATTTCCCTATGACAATCTCTGGTCATGGGACTGCCCTTATCTTCGTAAGCGATAATGCATTTAATATCGACGAGATACAGCATTAAATATAATAAATATTTTCTATTTGGCTGTGGGGCTAGTTTTGATACGTTTTTGTACAAGCAACCATCTTCCACTAAGCACATGAATAAATCATATTAAAATAATAATACGTTATATCAATGAATATTATACAGGCATATTTTGTGAATTCTAAATGAACCTGTAATACAAAATAAAAGAAATTATTATACAGGATAGCTATCGTAAATTCGCTTACCCTCAGACTCCAGACACTTAGACTGAAATTTTCTGGCGATCCGCTCACACTTCAGATGGATTTAGAGTCGTGGCGTTATCTGCCCTCAGTCTTGTCTCAACCTCTTGCGTTGTGTATCTCTCTCAGTTTACCGATCCGCTTTAAATACGTATAGCGCGGACGTATCGGAGAGTACCGACGTCACAGCTTAAACCTAACCTGAAAAAATCCTTCCCGAACCGTGATTTCAGCCGATCTGTGCGTCGACTGAAATTTTGCCTTTCTCATTCTCAGCATATATAATATCCATATTGTTCCATCTTATCTAGTTTTATTCAGCTGATAAAACTCTATCTTCCTATCCATGTAAATTCCCAAACTGTTATTTGTTGATTTTAATATTTAGAACAGAAGTGAGTTTACATGCTTTTAGCGTAACTGTGGGCAGCCGAAATACGCATATATCTCCGTAAATGAGAACTTCCTACCGTTCCATCTTATATGCAGTTATACACCATCCTTCCCTGTACTGAAATGTAAAATCCTTTTCATACGGATTCCCTTCGTTTTATTTTATCGTTGGCGATTTCCTCTGTCCGATACACATTTCGCTGATACGCCGCCATTTTGAAAGCGGTCACTCGATCGTAGATGGGTTTATAAATCTAACTGAACTCATTTGCAATGACTTGAAACCAATTTTGCGACATAGCTCCCCCATATTTTAAGCTGGATGATATCTAGCTTAACTATTGGGTACAAGACAATTGCAAATCGACCATTCCGAGGTTAGTTTTCCTTCCTTCTATCCTCCTCAAGCTCTGTGGGATGGCGACTTAGAAAATCTGCGCCTACATTCTGTTTTCCCGGAATATATTCAATAGTGAAGGAATATGGCTGAATCAATAATGACCATCTTAATAAGCGAGTGTTTGCATGACGTGATGAGGCCAAAAATGATAGGGGTTGATGATCGCACTGGACCACAAATGGTTTGCCATACAAATAGGGTTGAAACTTATTGATGGCCCACACCAATGCTAAACATTCCCTCTCTATAGTAGAGTAATTCTTTTCTGCCACGTTCAACTTGCGGCTGGCATAAGCCACAGGAAACAGTTCCTCATTCTGGGTCTGAGATTTTTGCAAAAGCGCGGCCCCAATTCCTACATTGCTTGCATCAGTCCGTACTATAAACTCTTGCGTCAGATCTGGTAACTTCAGAATAGGCTTACTAGTGAGTCTATGCTTCAATTCTGAATATGCATGCTCACACTCCGCCGTCCACTTTATTGTGTCAGGTTTTCCTTTCTTTGTCAGATCCGTCAAAGGTGCACATAAGGTGTTGAAGTCTTTGATGTACTTTTGATAGAATCCTCCTAAGGATACGAACGACCTCACATCCTTTTTTGTCTGTGGTCTAGGTGCATTCCTTAACTTTTCTATATTTTTGGGATCAGGAGACATGTTTCCATGACAAATTGTATGTCCCAAAAATTCTAATTCCTGACATCCGATTACACACTTTGTTGGACGAGCAGTCAAACCTGCCTCTCTGAGTCTAACCAGTAACATTGATAGAGAATGTAGATGATCCTCAAATGTTTCCGTGGCTATGAGAATGTCATCCATAAAGTTGGTGATGTTAGAGTTGTTCAAGGGTTCCAGCAATTTCCTCATCATCCTTGAAAATACGCTTGGTGCGTTTTTCAACCCGAATGGTAGTACATTAAATTCGTAGTGACCATCCGAAGTGCTAAAAGCCAGCATGTGTCGGATCTCGGGTTTGACAGGAATCTGGTAATATCCCTTACTTAAATCGACCTTAGAGAAATATTTCGCAGTACTTAGCGTCGAGAACAGCTGATTGGTATCCGGTAATGGATCAGCTTGGGTTTCTGTGATCGCATTTAATTTCCGGTAATCGATACAGAGTCGGTGTTCTCCACTTGGTTTTCTCAACAGTACAACACTTGAACTGTAAGGTGATTCTGACTTGGAAATGATTTGTTCTTGCAACAGATAATCAATTTCCTCCTTCAATGCCTGTGCCTTGGCATATGGTATAGGGTAGGTCTTCATGCAGATAGGTGTTGGATCGATGACCTTCATATCATATGTCAATAAGTTGGTGCATCCTGGTTTATCAGTTAACACATCTGCATGTGTTTTTAAAACTTCTTTAACTTGCTCCCTCTGTTCCTGAGTTAACTGAGTACTAATTTTGACTTGTTCATATGTCTCAGTCGGTCTTAATGGATACTCTATTGAGGTAAGTGGTTCATGCTTCATTTCGGTTGCGATGGCCAGAGTCATCATATGAGCTACCTCCGTTGATGTCCTGTCATAATATTTCTTTAACAGATTAACATGGTACACCCTTTCTTTGCCCTTCTTGTCAATTTTGTAATTAGTCCTCGATATTTTCTCTAGCACGTTATATGGACCCTGCCAACCAATCTGCAGTTTGTTGTTACTGCTGGGCAATAGAAGAAGCACTTTTTCTCCAACAGCAAGTTCCCTATCCTTTGCTTTCTTGTTATAGTATTCAGTATGTTTCTTTCTGGCTCTGCGAAGATTGTCATTAGCCAATTTCCAGCCCATTTTCAGTCGAGTGGTCAACTCATTTACATACTGAATTGATGAGGTGACACTTTCCTCTGCCTTCTCATCTGTCCAAGTCCGCAGCAATGCTTCCAGTGGACCTTTTATAGGCCGACCAAACAACAATGTGGCCGGTGCCATTCCTGTGGAATTGTGTGGGACTTCCCGGTATGCGAATAATGCAGCGGGTAAGTATACATCCCATGTTTCAGGTTTTTCACTTGCCAGCTTCCTGAGAATAGAAATGAGCGTACCGTTGAACCGCTCGACTTGACCATTTCCTTGTGGGTGATAAGGAGAGCAATGATAATGTCTGGCTTGAAAAATCCTGAACACTTCTTGGGTTAGCTTTCCCTTGAACTGGGAACCATTGTCCGTCAATATTTGATGTGGAAAGCCTAACCGGGTGAATATTGTCAACAATGCCTCTGCCACATGCTTAGAATCTATAGATGCCATGGCTACGGCCTCTCCCCACATAGAGCATGTATCAACTAGAGTTAAGATATAACTATTCCTTCTCTTAGTCCTAGTGAGGGGTCCAACAATATCCACTGCAACTCTCTCGAATGGAGTACCCATGATTGGCATTTCTCCTAGAGTTGCTGGTGCAGTCCCATGCTTGGGGGCTACACGTTGACACTCTGGACAAGATTTCACATATCGTTTGATATCTTCCGTGATCCCTGGCCAGTAATAGTGACAAGCTATCCGTTGACTGGTGGCACCAATTCCCATGTGTCCACTAAATGGAATAGCATGTGCGAGCTCCATAACTTTCTCCCTGTATGACTTTGGTACTACCAGCTGTCCATGTCCTTGAGGTCCTGTACCAGCTTTTCTATACAGTAGTCCATTTTTCATATACAAGTCTCCTTTTTCTGGAGGGTTATGGGCCTTTGGCAATTTGCCAAAACAAGGCTTCAATGTGTCATCTTCTGATTGAGCCTGTTTCATCTGCTCTGGCTGAGTATTGTTAGGATTTTCCTCCTCGTTTTTGGTGCTCGACCTGGTCTGGACTGCTGCCAGGACAACAGGTTTTACTGGGTCACCCAAAAATACATACCTACACCCCAATATCAGCGGGTATATAGGGTCATCTATCACTGCGGCTGTTATCACTCCTTCCACGTAGCGAGATTTCACATTGATCCTAGCTATAGGAAGTGTCATGGTTGCTGTTCCCTTAGTTGCCCCTTGTATTTCCACGGTGTCTGTGGTAATTTGATCAGAGTGCACTAGGGTTGAACTCACAACTGAGTCGAAATCCAGGCCGGTATCATATAAGCACATGACTCGATTGCCGTTCACGGTTACGAGCTCACTCACAGGGGGATGACGGAGGCTATTCTGACTCCCTGTCAGTTCCATCATATCTGTCCTATTCCCTGTTGCTAAACATGCAGCGTGATGAGGGGTTTTCCTTCTACAATCTACAGTGTTGTGGTTGCTCATCTTACAAATTTTGCACCACTTATCTCCCTGTTTGTAGGGTTTCTTTTCCTGAGTCTGAGGGTTCTTGTCCTTATTATCAAATCTTGGCTTATTTCTGTATGGATGATCCTTCTGGTCAAACTGGGTATTCTGCGGTGGTGGCTTATATCCTTCTACCTGCTTCCTTTTCGTTCCTACTAGTTCAGCTTGAGCGGCTTGGTACCTCTCTGCACATTTCAAAGTGTCTTCCAGCCTCTCTGCTCCTTGTTCCATAAGGAATTTCCGCATTTCTTGAGACATGGAATCTTTCACTTGCTCTAACATAACCATTTCTTTCAGATCCTCGTATGTTTTCTGATACTTACCTAAACTACTCCATTTCAACAAATACGTTTCTAGCCTAGCTGAGAACTGGTTATATGTTTCTCCAGGTAGAGGTTTAGAAGTTCTAAATTTCTTCCTATATGCCTCAGAGTTCTTTTCATACCGGATCAGTAAGGCTTGCTTTAGTATCTCATATTTTTCCTGATCTTCTTTGGGGAGTTTCAGAAACACATCATATGCAATACCTCTCAATCCCTGGGATAACTTTAGACTCCATTTTTCCTTTTCCAGTCCATAGGTAGAGGCTAGCCTTTCATACCTATCCAGGTACGACTCTATTGCGTCCTCCTTTTCAACAAATGGATCTAGGTGGAAGTTCATGGCCCCATTTGCTGTGTTCTGAAAAGAGCTATTCGCAGAATGAGGTGAGCTATTACCATGGGTGATAGTCCCAGCCTGAAGTTCAAGATCAAGCTGTCTCATTTTCAGCTCATGGTCTCTCTCTGCTTGTAACCTCCTTTCTTCTCTCTCAGCTTCTAATTTCTTGGCTTCTCTTTCTGCATTGGCTTCTCTTTCTGCTTCTAATTCTAATTTCTTGGCTTCTCTCTCTGCTTCTAATTTCTTGGCTTCTCTCTCTGCTTCTAATTTCTTGGCTTCTCTCTCTGCTTCTAATTTCTTGGCTTCTCTCTCTGCTTCTAATTGCTTTGCTTCTCTCTCGGTGTACTTTTCACATTCCGTCGTGACATACCGGATCAGAACGTCACCATCCATGCCAAGCTCTTTTCCCACCTGCAGTGTAGCAGACCTAAATTTGACCAAGTCAGCCATGATGTATCTGTAGTCTAGTAGGGCAAGTGATCTTACTCAAACTAATTTACTACAATATAATTAACTTAGTTAAAATTAAAGTTAATTAAACTGACTTCACCATATATGAAACAGCTTTCTTTATCTGTACTCAATGGTACTCCTAAAAATATAATTATTTCCTACTATGTTACTCTTTCCAAAAAATTTACAAAACAAAATTTCTACACAGCAGAAATAGAAAGTTGGCTCAGGAATATCAAAGATATATCCCGCAGACGAGCCCCCACTGTAGCGGGAGGTTATTTAAAATTTTTTATTATGTAAGAGTATGCCAGTAAAGAGTTCTGACCTTACAAGTAATACCCCAGTCTTAGAAATAAGCACTGGTGTATTGTTATCATAAAAATAGTCAGACTGTGAAAACCCTGGCCCAGTTGGTAAGAAGTAGTACCAGGATTTAAGGTGTCTCCTCCCTGTGACTATCTTATGATTACTTATATGCTAGGGGATAAGTAAAATGTACATTCACTGAACCCACAAAATGGAAGAAGTGAATAAATCCTCAGGTACAGTTAAAATAGTTTAATAATTACACTAATATTCTATTTCTACTAGTTGGAAAAGAGTATACACATATATATATAAAAATATTCACACAATTACTATTATTGTCTGTTTAGACTTCAAGATCTTAAATAATAAAGTTACTGAAATCACTGTTATTAGTCCTTTGAATTTAAGGATAACTGTCATCAGTTGACTGAGTTTCTGTATGGTTAATTATTGTTTTCAACTATTGGCTGTTTCACATGTATAGGTGGTCAGTGTCAAACAGGACACTTATCTTTCAAACTTGATACTGCTGAAACTGTCCTTTGCTGATATCAGACTTGGTAGGCCCAACAGTAGGGATGCCAATGACCAGTTGAAGTTCACTCTTTGGGGTCCTGCACTTTTGTGGGATTGCCTCGGATGAACTACACCGGCTTCTGATACTGGACAGTCTGGTTTGAGTTATTTCATGGAACCTGCAACATATCAGCCTTGGCTAGTATCTGGCTAGACTTGTAGCTGACTAGCACAGATGTCAGACCAGTCAGTCATCAGATGTCACCGTTATACAATCATAGTAAGTAAGGACATCATTTCAGTGATATAGCATTAATATTAACATTTCAATTAAGTATAACTGACTAGCACATAAGTCAGACAAGTCAGTCATCAGGTGTCAGAGTTATACAGTCATAGCAAGTAACATCATTTCAATGATACAGAATTAATATTAACATATCAGTAATAAACATCATCTGGTTTAATCCGCTCCTATACATCCCTTCATATTCTATAACTTGATCCTTCCAAATCATATCAAGTACAAATTCAAATCTGATGCTATCTTAGCAACTACCCAAAATTAATACATAAAATAAATAGAGTGAGTGACCACGTGATCAGGTTGCTTTCTACTGAAACTGGCTGTAGAACACTCCAGTTTACCAGCTGTAAATGGGTACAAAGTTGTGCGCTCGAACTAGGGAAGGCAAAGGCAGCGAGGAAGGGGACTAGTCACCTTAGCCTCGTAACTGGGATCTTCCATGATGAAGTTTCTAACACTTCATTTCCCTATGACAATCTCTGGTCATGGGACTGCCCTTATCTTCGTAAGCGATAATGCATTTAATATCGACGAGATACAGCATTAAATATAATAAATATTTTCTATTTGGCTGTGGGGCTAGTTTTGATACGTTTTTGTACAAGCAACCATCTTCCACTAAGCACATGAATAAATCATATTAAAATAATAATACGTTATATCAATGAATATTATACAGGCATATTTTGTGAATTCTAAATGAACCTGTAATACAAAATAAAAGAAATTATTATACAGGATAGCTATCGTAAATTCGCTTACCCTCAGACTCCAGACACTTAGACTGAAATTTTCTGGCGATCCGCTCACACTTCAGATGGATTTAGAGTCGTGGCGTTATCTGCCCTCAGTCTTGTCTCAACCTCTTGCGTTGTGTATCTCTCTCAGTTTACCGATCCGCTTTAAATACGTATAGCGCGGACGTATCGGAGAGTACCGACGTCACAGCTTAAACCTAACCTGAAAAAATCCTTCCCGAACCGTGATTTCAGCCGATCTGTGCGTCGACTGAAATTTTGCCTTTCTCATTCTCAGCATATATAATATCCATATTGTTCCATCTTATCTAGTTTTATTCAGCTGATAAAACTCTATCTTCCTATCCATGTAAATTCCCAAACTGTTATTTGTTGATTTTAATATTTAGAACAGAAGTGAGTTTACATGCTTTTAGCGTAACTGTGGGCAGCCGAAATACGCATATATCTCCGTAAATGAGAACTTCCTACCGTTCCATCTTATATGCAGTTATACACCATCCTTCCCTGTACTGAAATGTAAAATCCTTTTCATACGGATTCCCTTCGTTTTATTTTATCGTTGGCGATTTCCTCTGTCCGATACACATTTCGCTGATACGCCGCCATTTTGAAAGCGGTCACTCGATCGTAGATGGGTTTATAAATCTAACTGAACTCATTTTCAATGACTTGAAACCAATTTTGCGACACCAATACTACGAGGCGAGACTGAAGTACAAATGGATAGCGACATGAAAAATGTATACGTGTACTGCGATCTCGTAGCGGCGAGACCGGTTGGAGATGCCTCTGTCCCTTTGTTACGGATTGTGCCTATTTTGGATAGGACTAATGCTTCTGTTTTCAGGATTTACGACAAACCCCACTACGTACCCCTGAGCCGTTTTTCGTTTGACGCGGTGGAAATCCTTTTAACTAACGATCAGGGTAAGACTATCCCATTCACTAGCGGAGCTTCGGTGTTGACACTACACTTCCGAACTCACAGACGGTTTGATTTTGACTAGAAAAATGGTCAGACACGTACCCATCCGACGAAACCCCAAGATGTATGAGGAGTTTTACTGCAACCAAGCTGGCCATGGGATGCCAGTGTTTATCGGAGGCAGAAGTCAAAGAGGACATGGTTTGGGTAGTTTTTTCGGCGGGCTCGGTCGTATGGTTCTACCATGGTTAAAAACTGGAGGCAAAGCTTTACTCAGAGAAGGGCTTGGGACCGGTCTACAGGTCGCGAGCGATGCGTTAGCCGGCAGAAATGTTGGCGAGGCATTTCGTGAACGAGCCAAGGAGTCGGGTCAACGTTTATTACAGGGAGCCGTTGAACACCTCACCACTAACCAATCGGGTAGCGGACTTAGAAGGAAAAGAAAAACGAGAGCTGCCCCACCTGGCGAGCCGAAACGCATAAAACGCAGTAACCGAGCTCGGCCTTCTCATTCTCACCAGAAGAAGCGAAGGTACTCTGATATATTTGAATGATGGCGCTTATTCACCCCAACTCGTGCGAGTGTCTTCACAGTGGTCTAGATTTGTTTAGCGTACCACCAACGCAGACAGCCGTGGAAGAGGGACAATTTGTGGAGATACATCCGTTGGCCGCCTTAGCCCCCGGAGCCCCGGTGGAATTTGTAATTTCGGGAAACGGTGAAGAATATCTAGATTTGTTCAATACTTTTCTACACGTGCGCGCCAAAGTTACGTTAGCTAATGGCGGTGCATTACCCGCTGATGCAGATGTGGCCCCGATCAACTATTACCTGCACAGTTTATTCTCCCAAGTCGACGTTTCACTGAACGACACGCTGATTACACCCAACGAGAACACCTACCCTTATAGAGCTTACATCGAAGCCACGTTGAATTACGGGGAGGAACCCAAACGAGGTCATCTGACATCGGCTCTGTTTTACAAAGACACGCCAAATTTTATTACGGACACAATTGGTGACAATAACAATGGGTTAAGACTGCGTCGACATATAGCGGCTGGTTCTCAGGAGATTGATATGATGGGTCGTTTACATTCAGATATCTTTGCTCAAGATCGTTACCTGTTAAATGGTGTGACAGTTAAAGTAAAACTCACCCCGTCTAAAGATGCCTTCAACGTGCTGGGACACGACCCCACCGCTGGATATAAATCTATTATAACTTATGCGGCCTTGGTTGTCCGGAAAGCTAAATTAAATCCCACCGTCTCTCTAGCCCACGAGAGAGCCTTGGTGCGAGGTAATGCCAAGTACCCCTTGAAACGCGTTGTGCTAAAAACTTTCTCTATCCCTAGAGGTATGCTATCGCACATGCAGGATAATCTGTTTCTCAGTCAAACACCTACACGGATCGTGATTGGACTAGTCACTTCGTCCGCTTTTAACGGGTCGTACACGGCTAATCCGTTCAATTTCGCTACTTTTGGTCTGATATATTTGAACGTCAGCGCGGACGGCAGAACCGTCAGTGGCAAGCCTTTGTCCATGGATTATGAACACAACCAGTACGTGAGAGCCTTCTTCGCGACGAATCTAGCTATGGGACTGGTTGGTAAAGACGCCGGCAACGACCTCGAGTATAGACATTTTAAACACGGTTACGCCTTATACGCCTTTGACCTCACCCCCAGTCTACTAGACGGTGACCAGTTTGAGATGGCCAAGTCGGGCCCAGTCTCAGTAAAACTTAAATTCGCCGAGGTCACACCCGAACCATTACAGGTTCTCGTCTACGCCGAGCAAGACTCGATCTTGGAGATCTCGAAATCGCGCCAAGTTTTGACAGACTACACCACTTAAACAATGAACACAGACGAGATACGCACCATCCTCCTGTCGGACATATTTGTTAAACGAACTGGGCTCGTTAAAGTGTTAGCTCGTGACCAATTACCTCTACACATCGATCCGACCAAGACGGCTGCTTTCGTCATCAACACTGATCCTAGCTATCGCCCCGGTGACCACTGGGTCGCCCTATATTATAATGGACTTGGTACTTTTGAATATTTTGATTCTTTTGACCTACCACCTACACACTCGGACCTGATTAATTTTATAGCCAGAAACTCTACTCGACCTGTTAACTACAACGCCAGACATTTACAAGATGTAGTCACCAACGTTTGCGGGCTCTACGCCATTTATTTCATCTTGATCAAAACACGAGGTGGTACTATGCAGCGGGTCCTACTACCATTTTCGGCTAGACAACACGCCAACGATCGATTAATTACGCGCTTAGTCAGACCCTGGCTAGTGAAACTCAACACCACTTTGATAAACAAGGGACGAAATCAATAGACAGGTGTATTTTTTCCCTCACGACAATACGACCATGTGTCATTGTTCCCACGCAATACATCGACGAATCACGACCTGCCTAACACACGATCGAGGTTCGACGAATCAAATCCTAGCTAGGGCACGCCTAAAAAAACCAGACTGAACTGGTATTCCTGTATATAAACCGAAGACACTTTATTAACACACTATTTTTAAGTTATCTGGCTCACTGTCTAATGTTATACTTATTCCTTCAATATTTTCTGTGTTGAATTGTTCCCAATTTAATATTTTGTAGTCTTCATGTATTAAAAAGGCCACGCCCCCTCCTCTTCCCTCAGGTCTATCATTTCTAAGTGTTATATACCCTTGGTAGTTCAGTTTTTGTTTGGGGTTCAGGAGGGTTTCTTGTATTGCAAAGATGGGTTTTGCCTCCTTATACTGTCCCATAAGAGACATCAAGTTCTTCCTGGCACCCCTACAGTTCCACTGGACTACTTTGATAGCTCTAGAGTCTTTGGTCCCCATTTAGTATGGTTAGCTTAGTTATGTTATTGTTTTTATTAGGTTTTTTGATAAGGGATCTACTTTTTTTGGTTTTGCACTTTACCTCTTATGTTCTCTACAAACTCATCATTCCAAGTAACCATTATACTCTGAACTCTTTCTGCGAGGTATGGTAGGTGTAGTTCCACTGTTTCCTTAAATTTTTTTTTCCATATTTTCTATAGGCCTAGCTCTTTCTCTCTCTATTTTTTTTAGGATTTCTTCATTAGCTTCTTTTATCTCTGCTATTTTTTTGAGGTCTCTCTCTATTTCCTTTTGTGCTGTTTTCATTTCTCCTAGTATCTGTCTGGCTTGGATGAGGATATGTTCCGTCTCTTCTGTGTTGTCATCTTCTTTACTGTTTATGGGTGTTTTGATTTTATCATCTTTCTGGATTTTTTCCTTTATGTCTTTCATTTCACTGGTTATTTGTTTTATTTGTTTCTTAATGATATTTTCTTGAGAGTTTTGGAGATGGTTGTTGGTTTTCTGTCTTTCTTTTATTTGCCAGAATGGTTTGTTTGTTTCTAGTGATTCTTTTAATATGTGTTTTGTCTCTTGATACACTGGGCATCCCTGATACCTGGCACTGTGGTTACCCTGGCAGTTTGCACATTTTCTGTTTTTGTTTTCTCGTTTATAATCTTTGTCCTCCTTAGCCATTGGACAGTCCACATGTCTGTGTGCTCCCGCACCGAAACTACACCGTGTCGCTCTTTTACACACATGTTGGGTATGGCTAAAGCCTTGACAGTTTGTACATTGTATAATGCTAGGTATGAATACCTCTGTCATTTTGGCTCTCTGGTGGAGTTTGACTTGCTTGGGTATTTCTGTGCCCTTTACACTTATCACTACCACTGTCGTATTCTTTTGCTCTTTGGTTTTGATTCTTTCTACTTTTTCTATCTCTGTTTGTGGGTTTTCTTTCGTTATGTTAGTGTGGATCTCCTCTTCTGTTAGGTTTGAGTCGACCCCTTTGATGACGAATCTTCTAATTTCCTTGATCAATTCAATCTTTACCTTTATCCCATGTGCGAGTTGTGCTTCTTTTGGGTTACTTTTTAATTCATGTAACAGTGCCTTGCCTTTTTCTGTGTTGTTTACAGTGATTGTTACTCCATTTCCATGTCTTTGCACTTTGTCAATATATTTTTTTCCTATTATTGCTTCTAGAATGACCAGGATTTTGTCATCCGGGAGAGATCTCAGTGTGGCTTCTGTTCCAGCTATCTGGGTTATTTTGATTCTGTTTTTGGTTTCTTTGTTTTCTCCTCCTCTGGTTTCCTGACTTTTTTTGCTTGTGGTCTCGTGGTTGTCTTCTTTCCTGTGTCCTGTCTGTTTGTTTGCTGTCCGGGTTCCTGCGTCTTCGTTTTTGTTGTTTCTGCTTACTGCAGTTTTAATTGCGCCTCCTTTCAGATTTTCCTTTATTGTTTCTATTTTGGGTCCAATTTCTGTGTTTCTGACTATAGGGCTAGTGATCCTGTTCTTTTCTGTCGGGTTTGGTGTTCTACCCTTTTCAGCTGGTTTGACCCATGCTTTTCCCTCTCCGGATTGCGACCTGTATAGCCCCAAGGGTAATATAACCGATAGGGACATTGCCACTATTAACACACAAATAGACCAAAGAACATTATTGGTAGGTGACTTTAATGCACACCATGAGGCATGGGGTAACAACAGTAATGATCCAGCAGGAAAAAGACTGTTGGACTACATTGAAAGTGCTGAGCTAATCATACTAAATGATGGCTCAGTGACAAGGGTTAACCCATGCAACAGTGGAGGAGATACAGCAATAGACATAAGTATTATAACACCAAACCTAGCCTCTACTAAATGGGAAGTACTGAATGACTCCAGCTCAGACCACTTACCCATAGAAATAAACCTAAACGACAAATATAGAACTAGTCCAAAAAGCTCGAAACCCACATTCAACCTAAAAAAGGCAAATTGGGAGTCCTTCCAATTAGAGCTAGGTAAACTAAGCATAGAACAAATTGAATCTAACAGTATAGATATATTTGCAGAAAAACTAACAAATGAGATTTTTAAAATAGCAATAAAATATATACCAAACAGGAATATGCCTGAGCACTTAAAACCAACACAAAAAGGTAAAAAATAGGAAAAGAAACAAAGATAAAAATCCAGTACCATGGTGGACAGACAGATGTTCAGAACAACTGAAATTGAGGGAGAGGGCCCTTACAAAGTATAGAAAAGCCAAAACTGAAGAGAATTACACAAACTATAAAAAAATAAGAAATGAAACAAATAAAATAATATTCAGAGCTAAAGAAAAGAGTTGGAGAAAATTTTGTCAAACATTAAACCATAGGTCCCAAATAACTACAGTTTGGAGAAAACTAAAAGCAATTAAAGGAGGAAACAGCAAAAAATTTAAAATCCCAACAATTAAAATACCAGAGAGAGCTGAAACAGATAGAGAAAAAGCCAACATACTAGCTAAATACTTTTATCAGGTTAGTTCAATAGACAGTCTAGATAAGGCAGAAATAAATAGACGAAAAACACTGCTAGAAAAATTAAAAGAAGAAAATATGGAAACCACACAGGATGCTAAGTATTTAAATGCAGATATTACAGTAGATGAAATAGAAAGAGCTTTAGCAGAAAAAACCAATACTACCTCTGGGGAAGACATTCTGAGCTATGAAATCCTCAAAAAGGTACCAAATACAACTCTAAGAGTGATTGCATCCCTCTACAACAAAATCTGGCACACGGGAAAAATACCATGTTCATGGAAGACAGCAGTAGTCATCCCCATACTAAAGCCAGATAAGGAAGCACATGATGTCAGCTCATACAGGCCAATATCATTAACATCACATCTAGGAAAAATTCTAGAAACAATAGTCAACAGCAGACTAAAATTTCATCTCGAAAAGCATAATTTGTACAGTCCAACCCAGGCAGGCTTTAGAAGCCAACATAGTACAATAGAGCAACTGCTGAGGCTGGAACATGATGTTAAAACAGGCTTCAAAAGGAATGAAAAGACAGTAGCTATATCAGGAAACCTACAATTACCTAGAAAACTGCAGGATAATATCACCATCAATTTTTACGATTATGGTCAACGACCTAGGCGACGAGTTTAAGGACTTAAAAAACAACCTATCTCAGTTTGCAGATGATGCTGCGATATGGAGAACGGGAAGAAATCTCCCATTCCTCTATAAAACAGTACAAAAACAAATAGATAAAGTATCTGACTGGATGAACAAGTGGGGATTTAATCTAAACGTTAAAAAAACCATAGGAATGATTTTCAGTAGAGGGCGTGTAATTAAAAACAATATAATTGACATAAGCATTAATAAGCAAAAAGTATGCACAGCAAAATCAACTAGATTTCTTGGCATGGTACTAGACCAGCAACTAAACTGGAACAAACACATAGACCTTTTAGTGCAAAGCAGTAGAGGACTTATTAATATGCTAAGATATATGAAAGGAAGTGGTTGGGGCGCCTGCAATAAGACAATGTTAACATTCTATAAATCATTTATCAGAGGCAAACTTGACTATGCCAGTGTTGTCTATGCATCAGCCGCCCCAAGCAATAAGAGGAAAACTAGACACAGTCCAAAACCAGGCACTATCAATAATAGCAGGTGCCTCAAAGGGAACATCAGCAGAAGCACTAGAAGTAGCGCTAGGCATTATACCCCTGGAGCTAAGGAGAAAAGAACTGAGATTCAGCTACTGGGCAAGAGTGGCAAAAGATCCAACTCACCCGGCACATAAAACCTTTGATAGGGGTAACCAGTACATAGGCCACATTCCATTAAACCATAATAGATACCCGTCAGGGTGGAAAACAATGGATGAAGTGGATCAATACCCAGACCTGTTTAATGCGATAAACAGTAGTGCTCTGTATAAAGCAAAGATCCCACCATGGGAATTAAAAGTGCCAGAAACTGACTCCCACTTATCAAAGATCATAAATAAATCTAACGACATAATCTCAGCAAAAAGTAAAACACTAGAGTACATAGAACGGTATACAAATAATAGCCTAACTATATATACAGATGGGTCCAAAGATGAAGAAGGACAATTAGGAGCAGGAATAGCAATACCAAAACTAAAATTTATAAAAGATACAAAGTAACAAGTAATACATCCATCTTTACAGCAGAATTAGTGGCAATCCTAAAAGCTTTAGAAATAGCTGCAGAAAATCCACCAAAAAAAGTAACCATTCTCACAGATTCCCTATCATCAGTACTAGCAATCAGAAACAGAACAGAAGGCAGCAGGCCAGACATTATAGAGGAAATACTACAGGTTAATACATATCTACAAAATATAGGATGCAGTGCAACACTAACATGGATACCATCACATGTGGGGATAGCAGGAAATGAGCTAGCAGACAAAGAAGCCAAAGGGGGGAGAACTAGCCATAACCAAATTGAAGTAGGCTTAGGGAAGTTTGAAATTAAGAGCTTAATTGCTCAAAAAATAACTAAAGAATGGATAACAGCATGGGACCTAAGTAAAAAAGCAAGACACTCATATAAAATCCTTAAAAAACCAAGCAAAAAATGTCAAATAAAAGATGAACTAAAAATACCAATTAATAAAAAATTGCTGAGACTCAAGCTGGGAACTGGATATTTCATGATAGAGGAACCCACATGTGAAGAGTGTCAAGAACCAAACACAATTAGGCACTTTCTAGTGGACTGCAAAAAATATGACCAACAGAGGCAAAACATTAAAACATACTGTAGTAACCACAAGGTAGAAATGAGTGTAGAAAATCTCATAGGCACAAAGAGCCCTTCAGAAATGCAAAAGTTAATAAAACACTATATTACAAAAACTAAAGCTAACATATAAAAATCAAATAAGGAATTGAACCAGTAGTCCAAACTGGTGAAAGACTCGCCCCAGAAACATACAGATTAACCAAATAAACCATCCAGTAAAAATCAAAAACATACTAACTTAGAAAATAGCATATATTGGAATTTTTTTTAAAAACCATGTTGAACTATAACTACAAAAGGAAAAATACCGACTAGAGATAAGATAATATAAAACAAATACAAACAAAAACATATTACAATAAAAGAAACACGTCCTGATATAACCAACAAATCCATGTACATGGTAGATGGTTGAAAGGGGCGTGCTACAAAATGAAGTAGCAAACACATTAATAAAAAAAAAAAAAAAAAAAAAATTAACACACTAGATACATCTCGTTGAAAATGACTGCTCCCACCAACTGGGTCTACATCAAGAGAAGTGATGAAAGGCTTAAACCTTTGGCTAGTGGTCTGAAGGCTGCGTCTGTAAGTGTTTACCGAGGCCAACCTTTACTGCACGTGCGAAGATATTTTGGTGAATCCTACCTCAAATTTCCCACCAAACACGGCATTACGTTAACTCGACCCGAGTTTGACCATTTATTGACATTACAGAGCGAAATCCTCGCCGAATTTGACCGATTACAGCCACCAAGCACGGATACCTATCCTACTACCACTACCACGTTTGACCAGTACATCAACTCCAGCTGTTACCAACCAATAGAACCGAGTTGGTTTCCTACCACAGACCTGGCCGATGTCCTACCCCCGAAGAAGCCTTCCACTAACCTGTTTGACGAAATCATGAAGTCTAGCTGTCCAGTATCCCCAGAACCGAGTTGGTTTCCTACCACAGACAAACATACAAGCACACAGAGATAGATGAAGACACACACACACACTCACTCAAACATACAAGCACACAGAGATAGATGAAGACACACACACAGACAGATGAAGACACACACAGAGATAGATGAAGAGACACACAGAGACAGATGAAGACACACAGAGATAGATGAAGACACACACAGAGATAGATGAAGACACACACACAGATAGATGAAGACACACACAGAGATAGATGAAGACACACACACAGATAGATGAAGACACACACAAAGCGACAGAGAAAAAGAGGTTTGATGATGACCAATAAAACAAGAGATGAGAAGACGACACTGGCAATAAATAGGAAGACTTTGAGAAAACATGTTGATAGTATGACAAGGCAGTTCGTGTTCTGGAATTCTCTATGTTCGAGATGTAGAGGAATACCAAAAACATATGAAGAAGAGAACTGAAGACAGGCATGAAAAGAAAACATGGACACATCTTGAGCGAATGTCACAGGACAGGAGAACCAGACACAAATTTGTTGACAGCCTATGCTTCTGTGGGAACTAAAGGTTAATGGGGATTAATTTAACTTCAGGCCGAAAGATCTTCAATATTTGGGAACGCGCCCTAAGAAAAACCGACGGACCTTGTGTCTAGGCTGAGCTTAGCGCTGCTTGCCAACACGAAGCAGAACTGCTAATTTTAAAAAAAAATGTAATTATGATGCTGACGAATTCCTATAACAGGTTTTACACTGATTCATTCCAAAAAATGTTTATTTTATACTCTATGCTGTATTGTTTCTGTTGTAGGTATTTTTACATTTTAGTTAAGGTTCATATTGTTATTGCTGAGAACAATGGTAGTGTCTATACGCGCATACATTTAATATTGATTGGAGGTTTATTTATAGTAACAATGTATTTATCTAGGGGGGAAATCTACCACTGTAAACTACTGGCTAGCATTCTTATTACTATTATCTACAACGAGATGTTGACATTCAGTCACGGAGTAGGGGAGTAGCAGGAAATCACAGATACGGGTCTTCTCAAAGTCTGAAACTAGTTCAAACATAGCTGGATAATCCACAGCAAAATAAATGTGATATGTTTTAGTTAGTGATATGTTTGATTCAGTATTTATTTTTCCTAGAGGATTTACCTCCATTACCTTGTCCGTAGTCCCCTTGGGTTCTATGAATAATGGGATTTCGATTTGCAAAGTAGATTACTATGAAAGGGAGGCAATGATTTGTGCTGTTTATGATAGAATGAGTATGCTAGATTGTTATTGTTTTGCTATAAAATTGTGTGATGGTTTGCTGGCCAGTGTGAGTGAACTGAGCGTTCTTTTGTACATGGGATAAGCATTTATCAAGAGATAGTTGTTGGAAGTTTCTGAATTTATGGTGAAAGTTATTCCAGCAATATTAAATAAGTTAATTTACGTTTCTTGTTGGACGCGCAAAGGAAAGACTGAATTCGGGATTTTGTTATTGGAACTTTCGATACGCAGCTTCACATATGTTCGATATGATAATTGCGTGCGCGATAGAAGTAGCCACTTTAGTCATAACTTACTATGGGAATGCCCCTCTGAGGTGACAGCCCTCAGCTGCTTATTTTCGTGGTGATGCGGTGGATTCTGGCCAAGCCATCGTAGTCTGCACTGTGTAAGCAGTGCATACTTGCTTTGAAGGGCAGCATGTGACGTATTTTTGTGTTTCCACGAAATATGTGTGGCGTTCCTCATCCGTTTTATGTCTGTCTCCTGTTCTCTTCATTGTAAGATTGTCTGCGTCCTTCTACCTGTCTTGACCTTATTGTCTCCAGAATAAGGACTTATCTTGTAATGCTAATGGAAGGTTTCCACAAAGCGTGTCCCATCATTTGCCAGAGTCTTCTTGCTTTTTTCTACGGCCACGTGTCTGGTTGTTGCCATCAGTTCAACTTTGATGATCTCGTCGTGCCATTTGCATTATTCTACGCAAGCACCCGTTTATGACAGTCTGTAGTTTCTTGGTTATTTGTTTTTTTTCCTCCATGTGTCACAGCCATACAATAGAAATGGTCTGACATGTGAGGATAGTATTATGGTTTTTTTTTTTTTTTGGACTTGTATATATTTCCCAATGCAGTGAAAGCTTGTCTGGCCTTGTGTATTCTTATGCTGATATCACTGTCTGTCCTTCCAACTTTCTCTACATGTCTGCCAAGACTTTTGTCTTCTACTTCTTCGGGAACTACAAGTCACTGAAAAGTTCCTCCCTATTTTTAAATTGATTTTTTTGGGGGAGGAAGGGGGGGGGGGGGGGGGGGCGGGGACAAAAGTGGGGGGGGGGGGTATTTGCTACTTTTCTTTGTAGTGTGCCCCTTTCAACCATCTATCATACACATGGAGCTGTTGGTTATATGGAGATGCGTTTTATTTATTGTATTATTTTTCTTGTTCTTATTTATTTTACGCTATGTGGTGTATTATGTCTCTAGTAGGTATTTTTACACTTTTAGTTATAGTTCATATTGTTGTATTGTTTAAAAAAATGGTAGTGTCTATACTGGGATGCATTTAATGTTGATTGGAGGTTTATTTATAGTCACTCCGTATTTGTCGGGGGGAGATCTACAACTGTAGACTACTGGCTCGCATCCTTATTACTATATTTTTAATGTTAGCATATGTTTTTGTAATATAGTGTTTTATGAACATTTGTATTTCTGGTGCGGGTCTTAATGCCTATAAGATTCTTCACTCTTATCACTGATAATTCTTTACTTCTATCCATCTAATTTATATGAACATTTTTAAAATTTTATTTATTTTATTTAGTTTCGGAAACAAAAACGTGTTAGCTAATTGTCAAATGACAATGATAGGAAACTCTATACAGAGCGATACAACAGGAGGCAATCTGATGATCAGAAGTGGTACCCCCGTCGAACAATTGTTTCGGCCCTATACTCCTTTACACTCTAAGGGGGGCGGGCCCACTTGGGTCATGACTCCCAAGTGTCTCAGCCTCCTGTTGTCTTGTATCGAAAATGAACCCATTTCACTTTGGTAGCAACTTTAAAATCCACAACTCCGTCAGCCGTGGAGGCAACTGTGAAAGTAACCAAAGAGAAGACAAATTATTCCGTTCGTTCCACCGCACACCACGACTAAGGACAGACACTGACACCTGCACGAAGCCGACGAGGCTAGCCACTGCGCGCTAGCAACTGTAATTATGTGCCCAACACCTCTTATAATATAGAGCCCTCTTGCAAACACCTCAACAGCCATGACCCTTGCAGTGAACCCATCGTGTCTCAGATCTGCGGCCAGATCACTATACTTGGCCGCTTTGAACAAATATTGCTCTTCCAATCTGGATTCAAATGGCACGGTCAGTTCAATCAATATAACCTGGTGCGATGATGAAGAATGCAGCACTATATCCGGCCGTCTTCGAGATTTCCTGATACTCTCTGCATATGCCCCTCGTCCAGGGTAGGTCTACCGCCATCTCCCAGTCATTTGCACAGTCAAGGAGAGATGGTACATTGCTACCTGATTTATTCGGTTTTCGGTGTGCTGACTTTCCTGCTCTCAGAAAATATGTGTATTCTCGGTGTATTTGGTTTTTAAACTCCTTTCATTTGATTTGATTTTGTTTTGTTTTTGGCTTCGTGAGTGATATACAGTAAATCGTTACTAGGAATTATGGTTCATATGATTAATTTTCTCAACAGCCCAAATTTCGAATTTCAAATGTCCCCGGAAAAGCAATCAACCTATTTCTTCCCGGATCGTTATATGGCTTTAATAACGCCCCCCCCCCCCCCCCCCCCCCCCCCCCCCCCCCACCCCCCCCCCCCCCCCCCCCCCCCCCCCCCCCCCCCCCCCCCCCCCCCCCCCCCCGGCGATCTCACCCACCCCCCCCCCCCCCCCCCCCGCTCCTCCCCTCCCCCCCTCCCACCCCCCCCCCCTCCCCCAGACTTGTTATTTTTGACTGGTTTATTATTACGTCACTGTTTTTTTCATTACTGTCATTAACGCGATGAAATTCGATGTGCAGCCAGGACACAATTGAATAGCGACCAGTCGCTGAAGAACTGCCAGGAAGGAATCTAATTTCCGTTGATGATTATACCCGAGCAACGCCTGGTAATTTGATGTTATTGTATTACATTGAAGCGGCTTCTGTTGAATTGTAAAAAGATTAAAAACAATGATCAAAAACGCCTCCAAACTAAAACAGGGAACATTCAGAGGGAGATTTAACAGAAGCATAATACTCATTAAATAGAGGAGATGTAGTGGTGATTATCAGACCGAGAACTGACCACCGCAGACTGAAGTGTCATCCACTCAACAAATTAAAAAGGATGACAGACAGACATGTTTGTGTCCATGTTGGGATAGCAAGAAAACTATAGAACATGTAGTTCAAGAATGTGGGATCCCCGAGAAGCGTAGGCTGACAGCACGGTTTTCATCAGCTCGATTGATGTGGAGAGACTGTAATACGATAACAGAAGCTAGAGACAGGCCACCAATTTTTGTTAGACATTCTTGATCTGCAATGACCAGAGTAAGTAAGGTTAAAGGTGACTGAAGAACACACGGAGAAGAGAAATGGAGTCAGACAGAAAGAGATAGGTAGACATGGAAAGGACCGGAGCTGATGGCACGGAACAGGAGGTCTTAGAATAAGTTTGTTAAAGGCCGTGAAGAGGTCAAGGTTGTTGAGAGAATCAATGTGGTTATAATCAGAGAGCGAATATCGAAGAAGATAAGTACATATAAATATGTATATACATTCTTGGGTTCTAGAAAATGGAACCAACAGGTAAATTGCTAGTTTCTTGGGAATTAGAAAATCATCTTCCTCAAACATTAATCATCAGCAGTTGCCATCTGCACAACGAAGGTCGATTGCAATGGATCACCAACGTTTTCTGTCTCTTGTCTTGATGGTGCACTCTGATAGACTCTTTCCTGTCCATCTCTTGATGTTGTCTTCCCACTTATAGCACTGTCTACCTCTTGCACGTTTGCCGTCAACTCTGACTTCTGTTATTGTCTCCAGTAAGGTGTTTTGTCTTTTAATATGGCCAACATATTTTAGCTGTCTCATTTGTATCTCCTTCATTAATCTTATTTTTAGTCCTAGGTTTACTATGACCTCTATATTTGTTTTCTTCTCTATCTAATAGGCGTGTCCCATTCCTCTCTCTCTCTCTCTCTCTCTCTCTCTCTCTCTCTCTCTCTCTCACTCGCTGTATATATATATCAATGACCTCAATTCTTTCTTCCAATTGCGTGTTCATTGTTTATGTTTCTATACCATGCAGTAATGAAGAATATATATGTAGCATTTGTTGATTCTCGTTTGAATGTAAGTTAGTTGTTTAGATATTACTTTCTGTCTCATGTTGTTTAGATATTACTTTCTGTCTCATGTTGTTTATATATTACTTTCTGTCTCATGTTGTTTATATATTACTTTCTGTCTCATGTTGTTTAGATATTACTTTCTGCCTCATTTTGCTCCAACATTCCCCTACCCCCCAAATGTTCACCACGATAAAGCGACAAAAACTGAACTAATTCTTAATCATCTGTAAGTACCATGCCATTAGGCGTGAGCGATCATGTCTCTCCAGCACTTCCAGTGTCCAGTATTGTTTATACAGTTCTGAAGTTGACTTCTTTCAGTAACGTGATGTTAGACTGTCCAACATCCCCTCTCTGTGTCCTCATTTAATGTCTTTGTCCTTAAATCGTTTCTATTAATCACGACCAAATGTTTCAGCGTTCCCCTTCTCATAACATGTCAAAGGAAAGTGACTTACTTCCTTCTATTGTGAGTAATAGCTACTTTAGCTCTTTAGCTCTATTCGGAACATCCTCATTACTTCTTTTTATTTTTAGCTGTAAACGAATTTCTTAATTATCTTCTGTAAAACCACATCTCTATGGGCTCCATGTTATTTCCTGCCTGTTTACTAATTGTCCATGTCTCACTTCCTTATGTTAGGATTAGAGTTGTTATTACACTAAAGAAAGTTCTTTCTTACTTACACTGACAAAGAGTTGGTTCATAAAATATTTTTTTATATTGTAGAATGCTGCTTTTGCCTGGGATATTCAACTCTTTATCTTCAGTATGATGTTATTAACATGTCTGATATATAAATGTATTGACTTATTTTAAAACGGGTCTATTTACTTCGACCTTATTCACATAGATCTTATGTTAACGAAAGCTCTGAGAGCGAATCATTAAAATGTAATTAAAATATACGATATCTTTATCTGATTATTAAGTTCAAGAGACCACAGATAACAAAGACCAACCAATTAAAATGTTACTTAAGAGAAAAGCTGTAGGTATTGCTGCTAACATAAACTTTCGAATTCGATTGAAACAAGCAAAATATATAATACACACATCTAATACACACATCTAATACACACATCTAATACACACATCGCTACAAAGACAAAGATTTGTCCCAAAGCAGAGACTGCCAAACAGGAGTGACTGTGTTGTAGAGTTTGCCATACTCAATGTAGATTTATGAAGTTGTTAAGTAGTTCCCTTCATTGCTGCCTTTACCTTCCCTAACTAAAATCGTGATAGCCAAACGCTCTAATCGACCCAGCTGTAAATTGGCATCAGACTCTGCTCGAATTAAGGAAGGCAAAGACAGCAAGGAATAGAACTGGTCACCACAAATAATCTAAAACCTATTACAGTAAAGTCTCTAACACTTGAACGCCCTAGAAACGTACATGCTATGGAAATACATTTATCTTGTCATGTTTATTATTTCTAGTATTTTGCTGTCCGCCATTTTCTCCTTGTTGCCTCCCTTACCTTTCTGGTCTCTTGTGCTCTATTTTTATTTATCTGATACAGTTATTCCACATGTCCCTAAACATAATTCTAGGCTTCTAATCTCAGGAACTCAGATGAGACCAAGAAAGACTAGCACCACGGCTCCCTCAAGAATGCTGTAGGGTGTGACAAATATAAGATTACTTTTATTACAGGATGCTTGGTAGAATAGAAGAAAGGATATGACAAGGTCACCAACTTGGAACTGTTGACAAGAACCGGAAGTGTGCCACTTGGGTGTGTAGGCAAAAATCTCGCTTATATTCTACAGCGTTGTAAGACTTCCAATTTCGTCAAGAAGAAATCATAGACAGACAGGAACACGGAATATTAGGATCCAATTACAGGACAGGCCATAGGACTGGAAGTAAATTCTAAGATTAGAAGAGAGTAACCCCAGAGACATCATTTTGCCCCTTCAGTTCTAGGATCCAACTTCAAGTGCACCCTGTTAGACACAAATAAATAATGAAGGAAACATTGAGTCCCGTAAACAGTAAATAAATAAAGGTAATTAACAGGTACTCGTTGAACATAAAGGATGACACTAGACAACAGAAAAGAACATATAAGTGATAGGCTTACCGGGAATCGTGAATTTAACCTACCCGTCTATTCTGTGTTATTCGTCTTCCACTACACATTACTGGACACAAGTATTTCGGCCTTTATTTGGTCTATACTTGCTGATATGAAAGTTATATTAGTGATTGCGTCTTTAAACTGTCTGGGTCGTCCACGGATCCTACATACCAAAGCTATGTGAGTGTCATGAGAATGACAGCCAATAATGAATTTTTTGGGGGTGCAAAATTGGCTGAGCGTCCTTTCACGATGTCCTGTCACAGCAAGGTGATGGCGCCGTTTGGTTGGTCCTAGGTTCGATTCCCGGTAAGCCTATCACTTATATTTTCTTTTCTGTTGTCTAGTGTCATCCTTTATGTCCAACGAGTATCTGTTTGACATCTAACACACCTTTGTAATTACTCCAACATTAATGCATAAGACGGCCTACAGCCACATGAGACGGCACCTATGAGAACCGACAACAGTTGAAGCAGACGTCAACCGACCCAACAACGGAAGCTAAGTACTTTAACAATGAACATTTCACAATTTTCCTTAATTTCCACCACAGTTTAAATCACCCGGTGATGATAAATATTATTGCTTTTTTTTTATAAACAACTTTATTTATATTACATTGTTAAACTATAAGTGATTATTAAACCTGTTTATCTGTAACTGTAAAGCTATAGTTGGATTAATCACCATTGAGTGAAGTGTATGTCTGCACCCAGTTGTTCTAAACACATAACCAGATAGAGCTTTTAGATTAAGATTTTGCCAAATCACCTACATCTGGGGTCTTAGAAATACGAGCAAAAATATATTCTCACAGAAGGGGCGGGAGAATAACAAGTTCATGACAGCTTAGATGATCTCAGTTGTTATGCTTGCTTTTCTTTAAAATACTGTAAGGCTCCCTTAAATAGAAACATCATTCTTCCATTTTTATCTATGCCAAGAGTTATCTTAAGCGAAAGTTGATGACCTTTCTAGCCCTTTATCATTATACTTTAAGTTGGGCCATTGTTGGACTACTACTGTACAGCAGGGGAGACAATACTGCCACAAAGACTATGCGCTTGTTATGTACGCCACTACTTCGCCCCTCGTCCTAGCAAAACTCACACCATCTGCTTTTCTATCACTTAGCTATTAATTGCAGTCTCTCTGTTTCTTAGTAGGATGCAGGGCTGTGGTGTCGGAGTTGGTCGTTTTTCCATGGAGTCAGAGTCAAAGTCAAAGTCAGAGTCAAAGTCAAAGTCAGAGTCAGAGTCAAAGTCGGTTTAAAAAAATGTTCGGAGTCCGACTTTTAATTTTATAACTAGTAATAAAAAAAACTGTAGTCGGGGCAGGACTTTTAAAATGTCCGGATTTGGTATCGAAGTCGGAAAATGTTTTGGCAGACTTCACAACTCTGGTAGGAAGTAACAATACCAGAAGTAGTCGTTGTTGCCTCAAATCTTCAGGAACTAGCGTGGATGTACAGAGTGGCTGAAATGTTACTTCCTTTTTTTAAATTTTCTATATCCTCTCTTACATCTCCTGGATGTACATGAAACAATGTCAAGATAATGAGCAGTTACTGTAATTTTACAAATACATTTCATTTTCTTTTAAATCACTGTAACGAAACAAAACAAGAAGAAACCAACACTTGCTGATAAACCGATATACAAAATAGAACAAGATAAAACCTAAAATGGCTGATAAACCGACGTAACCAAATAAAACAAGATACAACTTAAATTGGCTAATAAACTGATGCAACAAAAAAAACAAAGATAAAACCTAAAATGGCTGATAAAACTGACGTAACAAAATAAAACAAGATGAAACCTGACATGACTTATAAACCAACGTTAACAAATAAAACTAGATAAAACCTAATAATGGCTGATAAACTGATGTAACAACACAAAACAAGATAAAACCTAATAATGGCTGATAAACTGATGTAACAAAATAAAACAAGATAAAACCTAAAATGGCTGATAAACTGACGTAACAAAATGAAAAAAGAAAAAACGTAAAATTGCTGATAAACTGACGTAACAAAATAAAACAAGATAAAATCTGAAATGGCTGATTGTTACGTGCAGTTTTTCATAACTGATAATGTAGTCCGTCTGTATACTTTTTGAAAATATTTTGAATAAGATTTTAGAACCCTAATCTAAGGGCGAATACTCATCTTTTGCTTTGAGGGAAAGTAAATATGTAGTTACTCCTCTTAAAAGGTTATACCAGCTGACTGAATAGGTCAGAGGGGATGCGAACTGCGGATGTCCAAACTGGAGTTTTTTTTGAAGAAGATTTTCCGGTGCGGGAGGCCGTGTTGTTGAACTGGGTCTGTCAGACGGAATGTCTGGTTACTTCTCTGCATTGCCTTTTGGGGATGGAAACTCTTCCACTGTTATTTAAAGTCCCCTGTGTTATTTCTGTTCGTCAGGAAGACGACAGTTGCTATGAAGTTGTGTTAGGAATTCGTAGCAAGGTAAAAGACGAAACTTTCACACTTCTTTTGTTCACAGAGTAAGCTGAACGCATTTTGGGTCAACCGGTGACAAGAGCTCACAAATGGTTGAAAGGCAGAGTATTCTTCTTGTTACGCTCGTTGGGGCCATCTAAGACTGTTTTTTAGATGTACGCACAGAAACCCAGGAGTATAGATAGTATTCTACAACCCGCATGATTAGCGGTATATTTTGAGCTTAGACACTTATGTCTACAGAAGAGGAATCCACAGTGTTTACTGGTTTATAGAGGCCTAATATATATAACTATCTGGAGTGGAAGAACAGATGGGTTATTAGTTATTGCTATTATAACTTTGAAAATGAAAACTCGCCTGATGTACAAGGGAGTTGTATAAGACTATCTTCGAAAGGACAGCCTATCTTCGATACGTCCGATTAGAGGGATGGACTATGCTAATTTCGTCGCCCGCCATGTCTGGGAGGTCGACTTAAGAAGAATGACTTAAGAAGAGTCAATATGAAACTGTTGGATGTTTATACAGTATTTACCCGTTGTGTAATACGGGGTTTTTCTGCTAGTTGTGGAATGAGAGAGACATTGGAGTCTGCAACACTTTGATAATCATATAATTATTGGAACTTATGTACATGCCATTGTAGTGAACTGTCTTCATATCCGCCATGTTCCTGTGTCATGCTTACATGGATTTGTCTACGTCTTGTTACTGTGACTATAACAAATGATGAAAACGTACACAGCTGTTCACCTATATTTTGACTCCATCTCTGTAAAACGTACAACATATGATTCCATCAACTCCACATCTACACCTTTCAATGTGATGAATGCCCCACACACTCTTGTATGTTACATGTTGTGATACAAGTCTGCACTGGTACACAGATGTCCACCTTGACGAACTTTCATGTCACGCATTCGCGATAAATCATATTACAGCACGATATACCAGTCAGTATCCAGTGACAGTACACATCAAGTATACCAACATCAAACCATAAAGAATTCCAACAACAATCAGCTTTAGTATCACTGATAAACTGACGTTAGAAGATAAAACCTAAAATGGCTGATAAACTGACGTTAGAAGATAAAACCTAAAATGGCTGATAAACTAACGTAACCAAAAAAAAAAAAACAAGAAAAAGCCTAAAATGGCTATCAGACTAGCCTTGA
Source organism: Oreohelix idahoensis (assembly GCA_024509875.1). Classification (NCBI taxonomy): domain Eukaryota; kingdom Metazoa; phylum Mollusca; class Gastropoda; order Stylommatophora; family Oreohelicidae; genus Oreohelix; species Oreohelix idahoensis. The sequence continues at coordinate 63,465 of JAMPIV010007830.1, read as the reverse complement.
GGGCTTCTTGCTATAGAAGTAGAAAGGAAAGGGCCCCCTTATTAGCCCATTGAGGCATATTGGGAATATGGTGTTAGGCCCATATTTTCTTGATCATTCATCGCACTAGGTGTGATGTGGTAAGCATCACGCTGGCCGCATTTAACATTCCCAGATTTGCGCTGGTACTCAATTCATTATGCTGGGTAAACCCCGGAATCATCTGTCTAAAAAATCCCACCTCAACTGGGTGTCGAACCATGAACCACCGAGCTCGGAAACCAGTGATAGATGTACAAGCTTAAAGGTTAGGCAGCCATTATGACTGTAGTAACAATGTCAGTGGCTAGTGTACTAGGAGCTGTAGACGCAGTAGTAGATTTAGAAATAACACGATTGTTGAAATTTTGGTTATGCAAGATAGAAACAGTAGCACATGTTAGGGCCGAAAAGAAATATCAAACACAATCATCATCATCATCATATGACGTATTCTTTCCAGAACGTTGTATCCATTACAGCTGCTCTGAACGCATCACGATTCTGGGCAAGTCGATCTGCATCAGCCAAAGACAAGTTCAGACTCTCTGTGATGTCCCGGGTCCACCGTCGTCTAGGTCGACCCCTTCCCCTTTTTCCAGGGACCATCAAACACTATAACAGTCTCAAATTTAGGACAAGAGAGGAAGAGCATACGGAGAAGAAAACTGGAGAGAGACATGGAAAGACCTTGAGCTGTTGGCACAGGACGGGATGATGGGGACAAAGTTGAATGAATACATCGGAAGGTGATGATGATAATTAAACATTCAGTATCAACCACAACATCTCACCAGACATAAAAATAATCCCTCCAGCCAGGCTAACAATCATGATTGCCAGCGCTAACCACACAATCATTTTGCCTGCGTCCACGTTGTAGCTGTCCCGGCGTTTCCCTGTCATCAGATCTGTTAAGCTGTTGTCGCGACCATAAGGATGGCTGTTGTCTTCGTCGATTTCAACTACATAACTCTGCCGCATCATTTGACCTGCGGAGACATGCAATGAGGATTTCATCACTGACTGGACCACAGTTTCTTAACCTAAAGTTCGCGGACCTTGGGAGTATATGAGTGAATTCTACGGGATCCGTGTACGTAGCCTAAACATTTGAATTTTATTTTCACCGACTTTTTACCCAGAAAATTATATGTTTTTGTATGTAAAGAAATATATCCTATTTTACAGACCGTTTCTGTACTTCAGTATTATACGTAAGCTTAATAATAAAGTGTAATTCATTCATAACCCTCCACTCCCAAAGGAGCATAGGCCTTCAACAAACACATGCCAAGTCCTCCTGTCCCGTGCCATCATCTCAAGTTCTTTCCATGTTCTCCTCATCATTTTCACCTCTGTTTCCAACTCTCTTCTCCATGTACTTCTTGGTCTTCCTCTGCCTCTCTTGCCCTGGGGGTTCCAGAACAAGGACTGCCTTGTAATGCTATCAACAGGTTTCCTCAGTGTGTGTCCTATCCATCGCCATCGTCTTCTTCTCATCTCTTGTTCCACTGGCACTTGTCTAGTTCTTGTCATCAGTTCCACGTTGGTAACCTTGTCATACCATTTTAATCCCTCTATTCTACGCAAGCACCCATTTATGAAAGTCTGTAGCTTTTTGGTTGTTGTCTTTGTTGTTCTCCATGTCTCCGAGCCATACAATAGGACTGACTTCACATTTGAGTTGAAGATTCTTATTTTCGTGTTGGATCCGATTTCTCTTGATCTCCATATATTTCCCAATGCAATGAAAGCTCCTCTTGCCTTTTGTATTCTTATTTTGATATCGCTGTCTGTCCCTCCAACTTTGTCTATATTGCTGCCAAGATATGTGTATGATTCTACATCTTGAATTGGTGTTTCTTCAAGTTCAACCCTGTTATCATTACCTGCATTTATTCTCATTATTTTTGTCTTTTCCCTGTGTATTTTCAGACCCAATTGCTGTGACCTCTCCTCGAGTGTTTTCAATTTGTCCTGCATCTGATTACGGTTATGGGACAGAAGAGCCAAGTCATCAGCAAAATCCAGATCATCCAACTGCTTAGTCAGAGTCCACTGGATTCCATTTCTGTTGTGTGTTGTCGATGATCTCATAACCCAATCTATTGCCAGCAAGAAAAGAAATGGAGATAAGAGGCATCCCTGTCGCACTCCTGTTCTTATCCCAAACGGTTCTGTTAGCTGTCCTTCGTGAAGAACTCTGCATGTCATGTCTTCATATGTTTTCTTTATTAAATTAATGATCTTCAGGGGAACTCCATAATGCCTCATCAATTTCCAAAGTGATTCTCTGTCTACACTGTCAAATGCCTTTTCGTAGTCCACAAATCCGATGTATAGTGGTGAATTCCATTCCAGACTTTGTTCAACTATTATTCTCAAAGTGTCTATCTGGTCTGTACATGATCTGTTTTGTCGAAAACCTGCTTGTTCATCTCTCAGTTTCTTGTCTATGGACTCTTTTAATCTCTCAAGGATAATCCTGTTTAATACTTTTCCTGGCACTGATAGTAACATTATTCCTCTATAATTTGTGCACTCTTGTAAATTTCCCTTCTTAGGCAACTTAACCAGATATCCTTCCTTCCATTCTGCTGGTATCTCTTCCTTTTCCCAGACTTTACCAAGTAATTTATATAACATCTCTGTAGCCGTGTCGATATCTGCTTTGATGGCCTCTGCTGGAATGCCATCAGGTCCAGACGCTTTTCCCTCTCTTAGAAGCTTTATGGCTTTCTTTATTTCTTCCTTCGTTGGTCTTTCACCGTTAATTTGTAGCTCTTCTTCTGCTGGCTGGATGTCCGGCGGGTTTTGTGGAGCTGGTCTATTGAGAAGGTCCCCAAAATATTCTGTCCACCTCTTCATTTGCTCTTGTATATTGCTGAGCAGTTTCCCATTCTTGTCTTTTATGAGGCAACTTGTTTGCTTGTATTTCCCTGTTAGCTTCTTTGTACTGCTATACAGTTCTCTCATATTTCCTTTGGCTGCAGCATCTTCTGCCTCTCTTGCCAACTCCTCAATATACTTCCTCTTGTCTCTTTTGATACTTCTTTTTACTTCTTTGTTTGCTTCTGTGTACACTTCTTGAGCCTTGGCTTTGGAGCTTCTAGTTTTGCTTGTGTTTAACTCTGCTTTCTTGTTTTTTCTGTCTTTTATCTTATTGATGGTTTCTGTTGTTATCCATGCTTTTTGTTGTCTTTCCCTTTTCCCCAGTATTTCTTCACATGTCTCCTTCCATACTGTTTTGACCTGCTGCCAATAGTCTTCTGTATTCTCTACATCTTCCAGCTGTTGGAGCACTTGGAATTTGTTGGATACTGTGACCGCAAATTTGTCTCTTGTTTCTTGATTTCTTAGCTGTCCTACATTAAACTGTTGTCTATAATTTTGCATAGTTGCATATCTCTTGAGTTTCATTTTTACTTTGGCTATCAGAAGATGGTGATCTGATGCCACATCTGCTCCTCTATATACCTTTACATCCTGCAATGATGATCTAAACTTCTTGTTTATGCATATATGATCAATCTGATTTTCTGTTCTATGGTCTGGTGATATCCATGTTGCCTTGTGTATTCTCTTATGTGGAAACATGCTTCCTCCTATAGCCAGTTGATATGAAGCACAGAAGTTTGCGAATAGCTCTCCATTTTCATTCATTACTCCTAGCCCATGTTTTCCCATGACTTCTTCAAATCCAGTGTTGACTGTACCTATCTTTGCATTCATGTCACCCATCAAAATTGTGATGTCTCTTCTTTTTACTTTATCCATAATTTCTTATAGTTTAGTATAAAATGCTTCTTTCACAGACTCTTCTTTGTCATTAGTTGGTGCATAACATTGGATGACATTTACATGAATTTTCTTTTTAGCTGTTTTGAAAGAAGCTGTTATTATTCTGGGTCCAACAGCTTCCCATTCAATTAGTGCTTTCTGTGCTTCTTTAGATAACATAAGAGCTACCCCTTCACTGTGGTGTGAACTTTCGTCTTCATGTCCTGAGGACAGCACCAATTCACCTGTGATGAGTTTCTTCCTGTCTACCCCCTTCCACTTTGTTTCGCACATTCCCAGAACCTCGATTTTGTATTCCCTCATTTCTGCTGCTACTTGCGCCACTTTCCCTTGTTCGTTTAATGTCCGAACATTCCAGGTGCCAAATCTGGAAGTTCTCCTAGAAGAAAGAAGGTTAGTCAGCAACACAGACTCCTTTCGGCTTTCTCTGTGTTGCATCATACGCCTCCCCGCGAGAGGACCTTCCCCTGTCTTGGATGGCTGTGTTTTATTTTCTTTATTTGACTTGTCCATATTTGTTGAAGTTTTTTGTGGTTTAAATTTTTTTTACAGGATGGTGTAACCGGCCCCATGCCCAACCCTCCTTAGTCGCTTTTTACGACATGCTTGGTAGGGGACAGTGTTACTATTCTTTGCTCCCCTTTCGGGCCCCGGTAACACACGGGTGAATAAAGTGTAATATATGTATGTAAATATGTTTATGTACATTTTTTTTCTAAGCAAGGGTTTTTACCCCTCAACTGGACAATTAAAGGAGTCCGTAGCCTTCAACCGGACAATTGAATGGGTCAGTAACCTTCAGGCGGACAATCATATGGATCAATAGTCTTCAACCGGACAGTCATATGGGTCAATAGTCTTCAACCGGACAATCAAATGGGTCAGTAGCCTTCAATTAGATAATCAGAGGGGTCCATGGCACAAGACAGGTTAAGAACCCTTGCACAGGAGAACCAATGACCCGCAATATTTCACAGGTCAGAAATGTATGCACACAAAACATGTACACGTACCACTACTACCACACAGGACATCCACATGTACCACTACAAGCAAACAGGACATCGAAAGCTATCACTACTAGCACACAGGACATCGACAAGTATCACTACTAACAAACAGGACATTGACAGGTACTACTATTAGCAAACAGGACATCGACAAGTACCACTACTACCACACAGGACATCCACATGTACCACTACAAGCAAACAGGACATCAACAGCTACCACTACTAGCACACAGGATATCGACAAGTACAAATATCAACTGAATATTAACATGAATATTAAATAGATAAACATCTACAAACATTCTTACATAACCATAAAACATCGATAGGTAGCATAAGAACAAAAACAACAACCGAAAAGCTACAGACATTCATAAATGGGTGCTTGCGTAGAATATAAGGACTGAAATGGCATGAAATCACCAATGCGGGATTGATGAAAAGAACCACATAAGTATCAGTGGAACAAGAGATGAGAAGAAGACGCTGGCGATAGATAGTACACACATTGAGGAAAGCTGTTGATAGCATTACGAGGCAGTACTTGTTGTAACGAAACCAAATTCGTCCATCTGTTTATTCTGTCTTTCTCCTATAGCTACGTCAATTGTCCTTGCAATTTTCTTTCTTAGTACTAGACTGTCATAAAATGCCTCTCACAGATGGCGTAATTGATAAGATGCACCAACTCAGAGACTAGGTGGCGAGATACACACGTTTAATTATTCGGGCAACAAATGCAACAGACAGCGAAGCCCAGATAAAGGAAACAGCCTATTTTTGATATTAAGTCGAGCATTCTGGACCAACGCAAGCTTATTGGAGAATAGGAAAAATTTTGATATTTTGAGACCTGCCCACCAAATACGTAATGCTTGGGGGAGGAAATAGGATGACATGTTAAATATCCGGAACCCTACAGTTTCTGGCACTCAACAAAGAACGAAGCCTGGGGCCCGGTCATACAGCTACGATTCACTCTGTGTACACACTGGACGGGCAACATTTAATTAGGATTCTAAGTCACTGAACTTAACGACCTAAAGCCATCAAGAACCAGGGCAGTAGTAAATTCGTTAAAAGTGTATGTCGATAACTCCGCCTAGGCCGGTCCCAAGCCCGGCTAAAAGAAGGAGGAGGGCGGCCTGCATGGAGGCCGTCAGGAGGCAGCCCCTCCACCATGCAAAGGCACAACAGGCCAATCACCTGTTTGCTTTAAATCATGATTACGCGAAATACAAGAGAGAAAACCGGACTGATTCTAAAGGCGACGAACTGGAACGGACTACGACTTATGGAACTTGGAACACAAGAAGTATAAATGGGAAAGAAGACGAGCTGGTGGAAGAGATGCGGAAAGCAAAACTACAAATCCTGGCTATTACGGAAACACAGAAAAAGTGACAAGGAGTCATGGATCTCGATGGCAACACGCTGCTCTATAGAGGTGTACCCACATCTGAAAGAGCTAAAGGGGGCGTGGGTTGCATTGTGGCCAAAAACTAGAAAGATAGTATCAAGGGATGGAACTTTGTCTCGGCGCGCTTTATGGTTGTAAAACTAAAAGAAGGATAAACCATAGTCAACCTGGTCATAGTGTATGGGCCAAATGAGGATGAGAGAGCAGAGGTCAATTAGGAATTCTTCGAGCTCCTTCAAAGGACAGTGGATGACTGCCTAGACGAAATTATCATGCTCGGAGATTTCAATGCCAGAGTTGGAAATGACCATGCTAGATGGCGTGGAGTTATCAGAAGATATGGAGAAGATACTCTCAAAGACAATGGAAAGCGACTCCTTAGATTCTGCAGGGAGCAGAATCTGATCCTTACCAACACAAAGTTCCCCCATAAGCGCATACATGCATACACTAGGTGTGAACCAATAAAGAATGAGAAGTCAATGATCGACTATGCCATTGTTAGAAGCTCATTCAAATATGTCCGGGATGCTAGAGTCTGGAGGGGACCAGAGATGGGAAGTGATCACTACCTGCTTACAATCAAAAGAACAACTGAAAGAGTTGCTCAGCATAGGAACTGCCCAGCACCACGCAAGAAACCAAGTAAACGAACGGAAGAAATGAGCATTAAGACCTACAAGCTGAGAGAGCCAGAAATTAAGACCAGATATCAAGGGCTTATTGCTACAGCGGTGAGAAACACAGAAGAACAACCTGACGACTTGGAAATCCTGTGGCTTAAATTCAAAGACATCATAAAGACAGCTGCTGCAGAAGCATGTGGTGAAGTCCGACTTGGGAACAAGAGAAAGAGGACATCTTGGTGGATAGAGGAAGTCAAAGAGAAAATAAGAGAGAAGAAAATGGCATGGAAACAATACTTAGGAGCTAAAAACACAGCAGGACAAATAGAGAAATATAGAGAATATGTGATACTCAGAACAGAAGCAAAGAACAAAGTGCTAGCAGCAAAACAGAAGTCCTGGGAAGAATTTGGAGAAAAGCTAGAAAAAGATGCGCAAGAAAACCAGAAATTGTTCTATAAGACCCTACAGAACACGAGGAAGGAAAAACAATGCCCTCTCAAATTTATAAAGGACAAGCAAGGCAAATTGCTTACTGCCCCGAAGGAAGTAATGGAAAGATGGAAAGAATATTTCTCAGAACTCCTGGATGGTGAGCAAGGTCAAGCATCAGAAATGATAACCACTAGCACAGAAGAGGGAGCCAATGGTGATGAAGATGACATAAAGATGGAAGAACTGAAGGCAGCACTGGAGAAAATCAAGATGGGCAAAGCAGCAGGGCATGATGGTATAACACCAGAAATGGTTAAGTACATGGGAGCATCAGGCGACCTATTACTCTTAAGGGTCCTACAGGCAGCGTGGTGCAACAAGACCATACCAAAGGACTGGGAGATTGCCATCATAACACCAATTTTCAAAAAGGGTGACAATCGACAATGTGGAAACTATAGAAGCATATCCCTTCTCAGTGTCCCTGGTAAAATCTACTCTAGAATCCTAGAGCCGAGACTCCGAAGCCTAGCTGAGCCACAATTGGATGAAGTCCAGTGCTGATTCCGAGCAGACCGAAGTACTCAAGACCTAATCTTCACACTCAGACAGCTGAGGGAAAAGGCCCTTGAGTATAAGAGTGAGATCTATCTTTGTTTCATAGATCTGGAAAAGGCGTTTGACAGGGTCCCCTGGAGCAAACTTTGGGACTGTTTGGCAAGGAAGAACATTCCAGCACCTCTGATTCATGCTATACAGAGCTTCTACAAGTCTTGCAGAAATTATGTAAAAACAACCAACCATAAGTCAGAAGAGTTCAGGACCACCACTGGTGTAAGACAAGGTGATATCCTGTCACCTTATCTTTTCATACTCCTCATGGACGATGTTATCAAGTCATGTAAGGAGAGAACAAGAAAGTACTCAGTGGGGTACTGGAAGATGAGACAGGTATGTATTTCAGAGCTGGCATTTGCTGATGATGTTGCCCTGATTGCTAAATCAGAGACACATCTCCAATCCAACCTGCAAGTCTGGAAGGAAGAGCTAGAGAAGAGAGGGATGGTCATAAGCAGCTCTAAAACAAAATCCATTGTGATATCACGAGAAGAAAGAAGACATCAGATTAAGCTGGGAGAACAGGTCCTGGAGCAGGTCGACCACTTTAAATATCTCGGAGCTATTATAGACCGAAAGGGAGGCATCAAAGAAGAGTTGGCCACTCGAAAAGCAGCAGCTGGGAAACTTTTTCAGGCCATAAATCGAGGATTCCTCAGCAAGAGAGAGGTTGGTAAGAAAACGAAGAAGGATGTATACCGCTGCCAGTCTTGACATATGGATGCGAGTCATGGGCAAAGACTACAACCCACAAAAGCCAGATCCAAACCTCAGAAATGAGGTATCTGAGGAAGGTGGTTGAAGTAACATGGTTCGCAACCAGACGATGCGTCAAGGCCTAAAATCCCACCCCCTGCAGACCCAAGTAAAACAGTCCCAACTAAGATGGTTTTGCCATGTCTGCAGAATGGGAGAAGATCGGCTACCACAAGAAGCATGGGAAACAAAGAGCCAGGGATCCAGACCCCCAGGACGACCCAGAGTCCGCTGGGAGGACAACATTAGACAATCTTTGAAGGACCGAGGACTGGTATGGAACCAGGCCAGGAGGAAGACAGCTGATAGGATAGTCTGGCGTTCTCTCTTCCAAACCTCTACACCTCACGGTAGAAGGGGAACGTCTAAGTAAGTAAGTAAGTGTATGTCGAGAAATTTTTTTATTCATAATACCTGATTTATATATCTAACATGTATATATACATTTATGATCATAATTGAGATGTAGTTGCAGCTGTATTTTTATTTAATTGTAACATTAATTCTTGTTCTCTGATATATGCAAGATTCGCAACTTCTGCTAATTCAGTTGCATAACTACTCACTGTCTTTGTATCACTTGTGCTGAACAGCAAGACAAATTTCATCCATAGATGATTCTACATAGATCTTTCTTTGGTCATCTAGCCAATGTTGTACCTCTGCTCCACCTGGAGCCAGAAAGAATATAGATCTATCAATCATTAACTTCCACTTCTATCATTGCTGAGTTCTGTGTTAATAATCTGTCAGCTGTTCAATCACTCTGTCTTCAATGTACAGTATGTGTGTTTATTATTGAACTATTATTGATACTTATTTAAATGCACATGTTAATTTATTTGTTTAGGGAAAAGTACTTCTCTATTGTCCATAATTAACCAAGCATGAATGAAAGAAGAGAGAGTAACTTTCACTCGGCCTAAGTATTGATATACACTCGTTGGCCAATGTAAACAAACAATAGCAGTCTGAGGCATATTAGTAAAACTGAGGTTTACATTGTGCGTCGGGGAGGATAGGGAGAACGCGTGTACTGCTCGAACCTTGAATTGCGTCACAGGCACCACGTTACCTGCTTTTGTCAGGGACGAATAATTATCTAATGGTCAGAAAATAGAAAGGGGAGGGAAGATGACGTTTACTTCAGCAGAAAACTTACGAAGCTTCCAATATGTCTATTTTTCAGTCTTAATGATGAAGACTAGAAAGTCCAAATGCAGTACCAACCAAATGTGCTGAAGTACGAGACTGTAGCGATCCTGAGTTTGCACTATATTCTATACAAACGAGAGGACAGACCACAGCCAGGGCAACCCATTGATTCAAAAAACGCTAAAATCAAACCTAGAAGACCAAAAAATCTCCCAAAAGCTGAGTAATAAACAACATCTATTGAGAAACGAAACATACAACTTCAGAAACATTGACACTAAATGATGACACTTGTCTAATGTAACAGTAAACGTGCAATAATACCAGTGTCATTCTGTATAGTGTGATTCTATTTGTTTATTTTTTCTTTTGAAAATTATGTTTTATATTTGAATAACTAAACCAACCGTGTCTGCTTTACTTTGTAACTTGTCAGATGTATGGTTGTTGTCTTCAATGTGGTAATAAGTTTGATAAGATAAATTCTTTGATCTTTTTCCTGGAGGCTCGAGCCGTAAAATAATTGTAAATGAAATAACAATTAAATCAATCAGGGAAAGGATAGAAGTGTGACTAGAATACCAATCCTCTGTCTCTATTTAACTCAATCCAGAGAGAGATATAGATTCATTCATCATCATAACCCTCCACTCCCAAAGGAGCATAGGCCTTCAACAAACACATGCCAAGTCCTCCTGTCACGTGCCATCATCTCAAGTTCTTTCCACGTTCTCCTTATCATTTTCACCTCTGTTTCCAGCTCTCTTCTCCATGTGCTTCTTGGTCTACCTCTGCATCTCTTGCCTTGGGGGTTCCAGAACAAGGACTGCCTTGTAATGCTATCAACAGGTTTCCTCAGTGTGTGTCCTATCCATCGCCATCGTCTTCTTCTCATCTCTTGTTCCACTGGCACTTGTCTAGTTCTTGTCATCAGTTCCACGTTGGTAACCTTGTCATACCATTTTAATCCTTCTATTCTACGCAAGCACCCATTTATGAAAGTCAGTAGCTTTTTGGTACCTTTCTACTAAATATTCCTTTTCAGTTTCACAAGAGTAAAGTACCCTGATAGTGAGAATAGTGTTCTTTCGTGTGTCTGCAGATATCAGGCATTCTTAATAGACTCGCCCTGGATTCTCTCACGGAATCTGTCGCTTTTACTCTTTTACTATCTCATTTAAATCCTGCCGTCATACGTGTTCTGGAATTCCCAGGGAAAGAGAGGCAGAGGTAGACTAAAATAACACGAAGACGAAACTGGAGACAAAAGAGAAAAATGATGAGTAGGACCAGGCAAGAACTTACGCTGATGGCATGTGACAGGTAGACTTGACATGTGACAGGTAGACTTAACATGTGACAGGTAGACTTAACATGTGACAGGTAGACTTGACATGTGACAGGTAGACTTAACATGTGACAGGTAGACTTAACATGTGACAGGTAGACTTAACATGTGACAGGTAGACTTAACATGTGACAGGTAGACTTAACATGTGATAGGTGGACTTGACATGTGACAGGTAGACTTGACATGTGATAGGTGGACTTAACATGTGACAGGTGGACTTGACATGTGACAGGTAGACTTAACATGTGATAGGTGGACTTGACATGTGACAGGTGGACTTGACATGTGATAGGTGGACTTAACATGTGACAGGTGGACTTGACATGTGACAGGTAGACTTGACATGTGATAGGTGGACTTAACATGTGACAGGTAGACTTAACATGTGACAGGTAGACTTAACATGTGACAGGTAGACTTAACATGTGACAGGTGGACTTGACATGTGATAGGTGGACTTGACATGTGACAGGTGGACTTGACATGTGACAGGTGGACTTCACATGTGTTTGTTGAAGGCCTATGCTCGTTGGGGAGCCACATGGTATTTAAGATGATGATGTAGCATACAATACTCATTAAAACATTGACACGAAATGGTGGATAAGACATCCACCGTTACAAGTAAATACAATCAGGGCACACACACACCTATCACTAAATTCAACAGGATATTTAATTGTACCAGGCAGTGTTATTAAGATGTATACAAGGACAACCAAATAAGGACAACCAAATCTATCATCATCATTACCCTTTGGCTCCACATGATGCCGAGGTCCTTAGCCAACAACAAGCAAAGCTCTCCTGTCCTGTGCCGTCCGTTCAAAGTTTTTCTTTGTCTTTATCCCTTTCATCTCTGTCCCTATTTCTCTTCTCCACACCTTTTTATGGCTCCAATCTGGAGATTGATTTTCCCAGAAGAAAAAAGTGAGTCTCAACACAGACTCCTTCTGCTGTCTCTGGGTTGCTTCTGGAGCATCCTTATCACAGGACATTCTTCTGGAAGCTTCTTATAAGAGGAAATTCCTCAGGAACCTCCTTATCACAGGTCATTCTTTTAGAACCTTCTTATCACAGGACATTCTTTTGGAACCTTCTTATCAGAGGACATTCCTCAGGAACCTCCTTATCACAGGACGTTCTTTTGGAACCTTCTTATCAGAGGACATTCTTTTGGAACCTTCTTATCAGAGGACATTCTTTTGGAACCTTCTTATCAGAGGACATTCCTCAGGAACCTCCTTATCACAGGACATTCTTTTGGAACCTTCTTATCGGAGGACATTCTTTTGGAAGCTTCTTATCTCAGGACATTCTTCTGGAAGCTTCTTATCACAGGACATTCTTCTGTCTAGGCTGGGTGAGTTGTATTATTTCATTTAGTTGGCTTGTAGATAGTGCTGTTGAGCTTATATTTTCTTCAGAAGTACCACGGATTAAAGAAAAAAAAGTGCAACATACACGAGTTTTCCTTTAGTCTGAGAAGACGTGGCTGCTTAAATTTCTCGTGCATAAGTCAAATTCCCGTGAAGTAGCCAGGGGTATGTGACGGGGCAAAGAAATTATAAAAGCACTGCTTCCTCAAGCGTGTCGTAAAAGGTGTTGGTTATGAGGTTGTGCATTAGATTCGCAACCTCATAATGGGGAAAAAATTGTTGTAGAAACCACAGCTGTGTGCTTTGGTGCAGGAGTAATTGTGACGGTATTGCCTCCCCTGCTTTGCAGTAGTGGTCCAACAGTGGCCAAAACTCAAGATTATCTAATATGGGCTTCAAAGGTATCTACCTTCGCACAAGATTACTCTTCGCAGAGATGTAGATAGATGGGTGATGACACTTCTATTACAAAGGGAGTCTTCACAAGATATTCAGAATAAGCGAGAACAATACTGCTTTGGCTGAGTATGTTAACTCTGTAATTCTGCCGACGCTTCCGTGAAGGATTTAAGCACTTATTACTTTCAGCTCTTTTAAGCCCCCACCCCTGATTTACTCAGTGGAATTCTATTATTTTAGTATAGTTCTGTTTAGAGTGTGTGTAGTAATTTTACTGACAGACATGCAGTAACTTTAAAATGATTAAATCACAGTTAAATTTGTAACATTACAAATATCAACATTTAATAATCACTTTAAGTTTTAACAGTTGGAAAATAATTTGAATGGTAATGGAACAAGAAAAGTTATCTTCACAGTCTTTAGGGGATGTGATATATTACAAGAAGTTCAAGTGACAGCATAGATTTGAACTTAACTGCCAAAAACGGTTCTGCTCCATCTTATGGGTTGGTTCTTTTCACTCTGCTCGCGCTCGTCTCTGATCAAGGTTGTCGGGGGTAGCTCATTTCCCAGAAACGTCAAGGTGAGTCTACCATGTACGTCCTTCGTCTTAAAGCTTAGGCCACGGTTTTTTTCTTGTTCCAGAGATAGTACTTTCTGCTGGTACCACCTATAACTATGGTAAAAGAATAGAACGAAACGCTCTTCTGGGTATGGCGTTTTCCACCCCATAGTTATGGGTTCCTATCTTCCCATACCACCATCCCAATTAACTCAGAATTTACTCTCGATGAGAATTGAATTTAATCCCTCGGGATAAACTTCCTTTACCTTCAAATAGAATAGCTTTCATTGTTACTTTATATTTAAATGAAAAGGTTAACAATACAGATAGAGTCTGTTTACATATACATCTCCACTGATTGAAAAGTGCTCACAATATAAATTGAATATGTTTTCATTTATGTTTTATACTGATTGAAAAGTTTGAAACTTCCATTACTGTAAAATGAATATTTTTACATAGACATTTACACTGGATTAAGCTTGAAAACTTACATAAATTTTAAAGTGACTATGTTTATAGGGACATTTACACTGCTTTGAACATCTAAGTATTATACTTAGACATCATTTCTTTCATCTTTCCATCCCTGCTCCATGGGGAACCTGGAACTACTTTATGCTTGTAGTTATCTTTACGAAACTAGCAGTAAAGCAATCACCAGCCCGTGCAGTGGTGGTTCATGAATCATCATTCTATACACTGAGGTTGCCAGCCTCAAATGACTGACATCCAATAGCGAGTTACACCCATTAAACTTCACGTGGCAATATACATATATATGTTAGTTCACATGTTAGTAATGAAACATAGAATGAAAAATGCACTACTTACGCCAGTCTTGGCTACAGACTTGTTGCTCAGATGAATAAAAGAGACGAATCGGTCTCTTACACTCATCTGAGGGGTCTTTAATTTGACAATAGATTTCCTCTCTGACTCCGTCTGTGCCTTCAGTTTCTTAGTCCCGGTGTTCCTTATTAAAATGTAGAGATTTCCTGTACTATGTAAGTCTTATTTGGTTCTCCAATAAAAGGTCCGGTTAAAAAAAGGAATTATGAATCTAGTCTTCACTCTGGCGAGGTCTGATGTTGTCTTGGCGAGCATGAAATTCCCAGTGACATAAAACTGCGAAATGGTCAAACTATATTCCTATCTTCCCACGCATTGTTGTTATGAATCTAATCAGAAAGATCCAATCATTTCAAATCATGCAGATAGGGTGTGATATTTTAAAAAATATTCCATGTGAAATAAGGTGCGTGAAGCAAATGTTCACGTATTACCAAATATGGACATCTGGGGCCTTGCATACACTCTTGCTAACACATTTGTAGACTCATATTGTCTTCTTCTTCTTCCTCGTTCGCCCTGAAAAGTACGTTGGTTGCGTTGTGTCTGTTTACCCCGGAGCTGCGATATCTGCACCTTTCGGTCGACACATCCGACTTTAGCACGGCATTTTTTGGGACCGGGTTTGCCTTCCCTCTGCGATCCCTACTCGCTCAGCCAGACTGCACTGCTGCAGCCTGTTTCCAGGACCACCACGTGGAGGTGGAGTAGGATCTTGATCAGCTCTGGTTCGCTGATCCTGATGCAAGCAGTCAAGCTATGGGTCGCTGACGGCATTCTCTATTGCTGCATCTTCGGGTCCCTCATATTGTCTCAAATGTAATAAATCCATGATTACTTGTAAACAAGTGACCGGAAGCGATTATATCACACTTGTCTGCCCACATGTGTCACACAGACAGTAATCTCGTTATCTGTCGTATGAGTACGCAAAACTCCGTGTTTGCCCAGCTTGTTAACAAACGAGTCGCTTATCAGCGGTTTAATCTAAACACGCCGGCGCTCATCTTATCTAGTTGCTTCTCGCAAGCTGGTATAAACATTATCTGCAAGGAGTGTCACAAATGTTTGAACATACAAACTACTTGCTCCTTAGCCGATAATGAAAAGAAATTGGTACTTTTAAAAGTACACAAACAAAAACCAGTACAAAATATGTCTCTGATCCTGTCGGAGCGAAACCGAGATCGTGAAGAGGTCGTCCATTTCGTCACAGTCCATCTTCAGTAGTGGTTCCATGCTCAATTAGGGGCTAAAAGGAGATGATGATGAAAAGTCAACGATGATAATGACATGAGACAGCAAATATTAGCTAGAAGTACTCACTGACAACTTCAACCAGGCTTGCTCTTTTGCTTGGTTCTGTGATGATCTCCCCTTCAAAGGCTACGTTGTTATAACTGAACGTGTTCTGCAAAGAAACAGACGAGAGAAGCAGTGCGTTCTGTGAGCATGATCTAGAGCAACGGTCTTCAAACTTTTGTGCTTCATACACCCTCACATTGGATTTTGAGAAACTCATGCACCCAAAAAGTCATTATAGCCTTACATCAGAGGTCTTCGACGTTTCTGTTCTCTACACAACATCCAACCAGGCTTTGAAAAACTCATGTAGCCAAGAAGTCTTAAAAGCTTACGTCAGGAATATTCATCCTTTGTATTTTTTGTTTGTTTGTTGCTTACATCGGGTTTTTGCAAAAATCATGCACTCATAAAGTCTCAGAGAGTTACATTAGCGGTCTTCATCAAGTTTTACTTCATGCACCATTAAAGCCGGCTTTCTCAAACTCATGAACACAAGTAATCTTAGTGCCCTACCTGGCTCATTTACTTGATATTTTTGTAACGTTATGATAATTTAGGGAGCAAATACTCTCAGAACACAAGTTTAACAAATATAAGGCCCAACAGACAGCCACCGTAACAATGCTCCTTAACCAAGGGTGCGAGACCCACCCTCTTGGGGTGCGAGATATGCAGATACTGTAGAAAGCGAATCATCATAAACACTTTATAATGCACATAACTCAAAAGTGTTTGTATAAAATAGAATTTTGACAATGTGAATTAAATACTGAACCTTAGTCACGAATTGTAAACAACTTTCTCTCAAAACATACGTTTATCTACGAGTAGCGTTTAGAAAGTAATGCACCACATCGTTTTTTTCAGGAGCTGTTTATTAAAAAAGCATGAAATTTATACACAATATACATGGATATGTCATGTAAACATCGGCATTATTCAACATAATCCCCATCAACTTGTACGGCTTTATGCCAGCGCGAAACAAGTGCATGTATTCCTAGCCCGTACCAGATTTTGTCTTGATCATGTAGCCATTTCTTCGCTGCATGAATCACTCCTTCATCATCTTCAAACCTTGTCCCACGGAATGCATTTTTAAGTGGACCATATAGATGAAAATCAGAGGGTGCCAAATCGGGACTATAGGGTGGATGGGGTAGTACAGTCCAACCCAATTTGGTGATTGCTTCCCGTGTTGCCAGACTTGTGTGAGGTCGCGCATTGTCGTGAAGGAGAAGCAGGTCTGCTGGATTCTTGTGCGGCCGAACTCTGCAAAAACGTTGATTGAGTTTTTTTAATGTCTTAATGTAAGCTTGCAAATTGATTGTCTCTCCTCTGGGCATAACGTCCACAAGAATCACACCTTCAATGTCCCAAAAAACAGTGATCATGACCTTTCCAGCTGAAGGAATTGTCTTGAATTTCTTTCTTCGTGGTGATTGCGGATGATGCCACTCCATTGACTGTCTTTTTGTCTCAGGTTCAAAAATGATATGCCCAGGTTTCGTCACATGTAACGATCTTAACCAAAAAGTTGTCTCCATCAGCATTGAAACGCTCCAACAATTCAGAAGAAATTGCTTTCCTTTGCAATCGGTGGTCATTTGTGAGACTTCGAGGAACCCATCTTGCGCAAACCTTAGAAAATCCGAGAGTTTTTATAACTGCATTTGCACTACCAATGCTGACTGACAGCTGTAAGGCCAATTGTTGACTAGTGATTCGCCTATCAGTAAGAATAATGCCCTCAGCGCATTTCAACATTTCTGCGTTGGGGGCTGTGGCAGGACGTCCACAGCGCGGCCGATCAAGCAGCGCCGTATCTCCACTTCCTGATTCTTTGATTCTCTAAACCCAGCGACTGACTGTACTCCTGTCGACTGCAAAACTTCCATACACATCACATAGACGCTTGTGAATGTTCACAACAGTTTCCTCCTCTGCAACGAGAAATTCTATCACAATTCGCTGCTTATAACGCAAGTTGTTAACACGCTCCATTTCAACGGTTTAGGGCAGGCGTATTATTTGGCCGGTTGCAGTGCAATTTTGTGCACACAATTGGCACATGCCATATTTGAAGTGTGCAAAATTTAATGCTTCTATCTTCATTATTAGCTGAGAAAAAAGATGTGGTGCATTACTTTCTGAACGCCCCGTATTTTTCTCTTTTTTTTTCCTGGCAAATTTCGCGAGCTAGAAGATAATGGGATGTGAGGTTTCTTAAGATGTTCTGAACAGGTTCTAGGCTTTGGTGCTGTAAAGGGGTGCGGGACTGCTACAAGGTTAAGAAACACTGCACCATAGCGTTGAAACAATAGTAATCAATCTTAAACCTATAACGCAACAAAATGTATTATTGAATAATTAGTGTAAAAGCCCGTCATAAGACGGGAATTAGAGTACATTCACAAGCACCAATACCTAACGGCAATTTTACTTATTCAAAAGTATTTTTAAAAACTGCTCTGCATCACCACAGTACACTATATATATATATATTGATAATATCTAAGAGTCTCTTGGAGGCCCCCCCTTCCATCCCAGGTCTCTGATGATACAAAGAAAGAATAGAACTACTACTCCCACAGGCATGTCGTAGGAGGCCATTAATGTCAGGTACATCTGGCTAGAAACCGAGTCATGTGAAACAAATTACTACAAAAACCACCACTGTAGGATCAGGTTGTTGCAGGATTCCTGCAAGCGGATCAGGTGTAGGCATGGCTCCTTAACTCTTTCTATCCCATAAGCTGTATGGTGCATCTCTATATCGTGTAACATTTTCCTAAAGCCACATGGTAAGCCTGTTTGACCATACCTTTATTTACGAATACACTTTACAGGCTCTATAAAACAAACTTATTTGTGGCGTAAAACAGGACCTCAGGATGTGACATTATTCTTTAGACAATTTACAACGATATTATACATTGTGAGATATTTTTTCATAAATATTTACTGCTTGGGTAATACCAGAAACTGCCTGGGACAGAAAGAATTAACGCATACAGAAGGAAAATTATGATGCTGATGATTTATAATGCCTGGGAGAATACTTCCAATTATCCCAAATTAGGCCAAAATATACATTTAATAAATAGGAAAAACAAAATAACATAATCCAAGTAAAACAATTATTCATTACTTAAAGGTACAACAAATTATTAACTGTCATCTTCAATTTCCAATGTATTTATTACTTTACACTTTTATATTTTTCTCATAAAAAAAAGTATTTGTGCTGTACACCTCGAAGCACTATTTGTATGCACTGCACCCTTCATTGCGTCTCAGTGATACATTCTTCTTCGTCTTGTTTAAGTATCATGCATAGTGGCATCAGCGATTATGTCTCCCTATAATTTCCTGGCTCAAGAACTGATTATCAGATCTGTGTTTGACTTCTCTTCATACTGTCCTGTACATTCTCTATGTCTGTCTTCTTCAATCTTCCCTGTCGCCACGATATATTCCAGCTGTCTTCTTCAATCTTCCCTGTCGCCACGATATATTCCAGCTGTCTTCTTCAATCTTCCCTGTCGCCACGATATATTCCAGCTGTCTTCTTCTCATAACGTGCCCAAAAGAAAGTGGATTATGTCCCACTAATGTAAGTAATAAGTAGTATCCCTTTCAGTGATTACTGACTATAGGAACACGCCCCTAAGACAATGTCAAGGTGCGCGCGAGGTTTGGCGCTTGGGTAACGAGGTCAAGCTGTTGCCCATGCAGCATGACCCATGAAGTTTGTAGGTCCAGTGGAACGGTGCCAGTGCTGTCTGCCAGCAGTTTGAAAGATGCGTCGCCGGCATGTGAGGTCATGCGATCAGCACAAAGTTATCCACAGTCACCAGTGTGAACGCCGAGCCCCGCGAAAGGGCAGCAACGATTGGTTTTAAACTAATAAAAGAGCTATTTCCGCGGGGGTCGAAGCTTGGTAAGCATGTTGTAACTGTCTCTTTCTTGTTGAGGTGATCACTGGCCCAAGACAGTATACATGTTGTTAGGTGTGTAGTGCGAGCGGATGATGAACTGAGTGTGGGTGCGAATGAAGGCGCGAATGTGTTTAGGCTCGTATGTATGTAGACCCTGCAACCCATACACTCACATGCAGTAGTCAAGGATGCTTGGACACTGCAGACACGTTTCGAAACATTTATTGACGAGAACACACATGGTATCAACAGGAACAGTCATTGTAAACAAGGTCATGCTGACCGGAAATCGATAGCTATACATTAGGCATTCAGCAAGCTGGTAAACATTTGAATATTCGTGCATGGTCAATACAATGTTCTTCAATAAGGACAGTTCGTGGCGTCGCCCTGGGATCACTGACTAAACGCGTCAGATACCTTAATCACTTTGACACATAGGTGCAACTTGGCATTCCCCGCCAATTGCACATTATCAGGCTGTAGTATAATAGCCGAAAAAACACAGGCCTCGTTCTGACGTCGGCTGTGTACTTCTGATAAGCAGGTTACCATCAACCCTGCAGTAATGCTTATTGTAGACATAAATATGCCGCCAATCTGCGGCTCCCACAATATATCTTCGTCACTGGATTTCTGGATGGTATGAAGACTAATAGTCTTGGATGGCTACCTTGAGCACAACATATAAGTTCTGAAATGGAGGACCGGTGAGCTGCAGTTCACAGACTAGGCAATCTTCTAACATGTTCTGCTACCGAAAGCATAGTAATGGAAAAAGTCGGTATTACCTGTAACCGAGTCCACAGAACTTAACAAGGAACTCTGCTGTCATTCCAACGCACAGAGATTCACTGGGGAAAACTGCCAGTGCAGTCATTTCGAAGATTCTCCCCGAAAAACACAATGGACTCTCGTCCCTTCAGAAACCAGGACACTTCCCGGCTCGCCGGAAGTCTAACTCAACTCCCGCTTAAAAAAACCTGCCCATGGGCATACGCCCGAACTGTCTACCTTTGACCCTAAAGGTCAAACACAATGAATGAATAAACAAGGGAAGACAACCCCTAATCAACCTGACATCGCAGGTAAAGACACAATTATTCTTATGATAAAAACATAAGCAAAAAACTTGACAGATGACTCCGTCAAAAATGACAGCAACATATTACTACCACCCCCCTGTAAAAAAAAAAATGAAATTTTTTTTTTTAATATGTCCATGAGCAAGATTGCACAAGTATCACTTATGTGCTCATGAAAAAAATGAACCTAATAGCAGGTACAATAGACGCATAAACAAAGCGTCTGAAGAGGATACAAATCATCTCCCAACATAGGAGAAAATATTTCCTTTAAGCCAAACAAACTAAGGGGGTACCATTAAAGAAACCTAAGTTGCTGGCAATACCAATCATATATCAATCATTACTAAATACTATAATTATAGCAATATACAAATGTCATGAATTACAATGCTATATTAGCAACATATCACTGATGGATGGACAAAATGAAATTTGTTAAATTATCTAAACATCATCCAAATACATTTGTATTACAACATATTAGGATATTAAGGACAGACCTAAGTCTGAAAGTGTATCAGGAAAAACTAGGACACAAGATTTAACTGGAATCATGTGGGCATCTGGACAATATGTCCGCCATCACATTATCCAAACCACGGATAGCTCGCACCGTGAAATGGAAAGGCTGAAGAGCAATAGCATAACGAGTAGATATCGAGCTCTTCAAATCCTTACTTTGCATAGCCGTAAGAGCTTTTTGGTCGGTTTCCATAAAGAAATGCGCGCCCAGAAGGAACCTTTGTAGCTTAAGAATGGACCAAACCATAGCCAACAATTCACGGTCTAAAACCGAGTAATTCCTTTCTGCCGCATTTAGCTTCCTAGAAATATACATTACAGGATGCAGAGTTCCTGAATATTCCTGCATTAGTGCCGCTCCAATCCTAGTGGAAGAGGCATCACTACGAAGAACAAAAGTCTTATCAATCGTTGGTAGTCTTAAGATAGGATGAGATGAGAACAAATTCTTAACCTGATCCAATGAAGATTGGCATTCTTGGGACCAACGCACCATATTATGAGAACCTTTTTTCAATAACGATGAAAATGGTGCCATAATGGAGGACAGATTCTCAATGAATCTTCCATAGAATTGTATCAATCCCAAGAGACTACGCACTTGATTTTTTGTCTTCGGAACCGAGATATTTAATATCTTCGAAATGTTTTGGTCCTCTGTCTTCAACAGACCATGACCAACTCGATGACCTAGGAAGGAAATTTCACTAAACCCAACAAAAGCTTTAGAGGGTTTTGCAGTCAAACTATGCTCACGTAGAGTAGATAGCAATTCCTTTAGACCCAAATAGTGTTCTTCCCAAGTATCGCTGAAAAGACAGATGTCGTCTAAATATGCGATGACATCTGCACGATCTGATAGAATTCGTCGCATCATGCGCACGAAAGTCGCTGGGGCGTTCATAAGCCCGAAAGGCATAAAATTCCATTGAAACAGACCTCTAGGTGTCGAAAAAGCAGTGAGAGGTTTGGCGTGTTCCGTCAGTGGGACTTGCCAATAACCTTTCGACAAGTCTAGTTTAGTAAAGAATTTAGCTTTAGAAAGTCTAATAAGTAGATCATCTAATAATGGCATAGGTTCAGCATCGAACTTCGTAACTTGATTTAATTTGCGATAGTCAACGCAAAGACGTATGTTATTGTCTTTCTTTCGAACAATAACTATCGACGAAGAATAAGCTGAAGTGGATGGTTCAATTATTTGCAGTTGAATCATTTCATCCAATTCTTTCTCGACTTGTGCTTGAAAATGAATAGGTATTGGGTATGGTCTTACTCTGATCGGATTACGATCAGTAAGTATGATGTCATGTTCTATGACATCTGTGTGTCCAGGAATGTCGGTAAGGACATCCTGATATGATTGTAGCGTAGAGGATACTTGACGTTGCTCCTCAAAAGACAAGTTCGAAGAGATTGTAACGCTGGAGAGTCGTCCGTCGCCTGGAAAATAGGCTGCAAATAGTCTGGACGTTCAATAAACTCTGTTAGCATATTTATATGGAAGGTTTTATGCTTTCCATCCACATCGACGATATAGTCGACATCGGAAATTTTGGAGACTATAGTGTATGGACCTTTCCATGAAATGAGAAGTCTATTCTCTCTTGAGGGAAGTAAGACATATGCTTTGTCTCCAGGACAAAGTTGACGTAGGCGTCTTTTCTTGTTAGCAAATCGCCTAGCTTTTTCTTTCGCAAATTCGGAAGATGAAGTTGCTAACCTGCACGATTCGATAATCTTTTCTCTAAGAGCAATGACATATTCATATGACGATTGTGTATCATCGTCAATATTATCAGAAGTTATCAAATCGTGTTACAAGGACATCGGACCGCGCGGTTGCGCACCAAAGACAAGTTCGAAAGGAGAAAACCCTGTATGCTCGTTGGGAACTTCTCTATAGGCAAAGAGGACTGCAGGTAAAACCCTGTCCCAATCCTCCGGATGATCCTCCGTTATCTTGCCAAGTAAGTTCTTTAGTGTCCTGTTAAGACGTTCTACCAATCCATTGGACATTGGATGATAAATACTACTGAGAGACCTTTTAATGTCTAGCGTAGCCATTACCTGAGACATAACGTCCGAAATTAACTGAGTGCCGGTCCGACAGTATTTCTCCCGGAAATCCCAGACGAGAAAATATGAGCCAAAGAGCATCAGCGATATCGACAGTTGATATGCTCTTCAGAGGAATAGCCTCTGGCCAACGCGTGCACATGTCCACGCAAGTGAGGATAAATTGGTGTCCTCTGGCTGACTTAATTTTGAACGGACCAATGATGTCTATAGCCATTTTTCTGAAACGGCCGAATCGGAATATCTGCAGCCTGAATAGATAGAGCAGCATGTCTCGGACCTCTAGACTTGACCTCTTGACAAATTTTGCAAGATCGGCAATAAATTCGTATGTCTTTATTAACAAATGGCCAAAAGAAAGACGCAAGGACTCTAGTTTTAGTTCTGGAAAAACCCATATGTCCAGCACACTGAGAATCGTGTGCATGCTGAAGAATTAAGGCTCTCATACACTTAGGCACAAGAATTTGCGAGTGCATAGACTTGTCCGAGTGTTGTACCATCCGTACCAATATACCATTCTTCATAGTAATATACGATTTGTGATTCGTATTTTGATTGGGATCCCCTTTCTTTGCAAGAAGGAAGAATTTCTTCAAAGAAGGATCCTCTTCTTGACGTTTAACAAACGAGTCATGGGAAATCACCAAGGGCTCGTCTTGGCTATCAACTTCATTACTATTATCCGATGAAGTTCTGGGATTAAGAGCTTGAGCTCTTGTCACCACTGCATTGACCGTTTGAATGTTTTTTTCCCCAACTAGAAATTTGTTGCGGGGTGCATTCCTTAACCCCATGAATACGACCGATTATAAGATCCGCAATAGGATTAGGAAGAAGACATGCATGGACATCTCCTGTGAAGAAGGGAGTGTCAATCCTAATAATAGCAGTAGGATAACTTTCCATAGTACCACCAAATGTAACACATTTGATTGTTTTTTTCCAGTGGCACAGCAAGGATCTATCAGAGACTCCCTAACCCCGACGGTAGTACATCCCGAATCGAAAAGTACTGAGACTAGCCTATCATTTATTAGACCTTTATGTAAGATGAGAGATCCTCTCCCATCATGCGCAACTGTAGCAGGTAGAGCAGGAAGAGGGTGACCACAACTTAGAGTAGATACAGTCGATGAGTCGAACAATGTTAAGCATTGGGGGCATTCAGTTGCTCTCCCAAAATCGAAAGCACAACCAGTGATAGCCCTAGAGTTACCACTATCATTTACTGTATTACAGGCTCCATCAAACTCTTGTTGTGCAGAGTTTGCCTGTTGGAAAGGTCTTTTTTTGTTAAACCTAGGTCTGCCTCGATTATCATTTCCCCTGTAATTATTTCGACTATCATTTCCCCTGTAATTGTTATCATATTGCCTATTGTAATCATCATTCCGGTTTGAATCCCGGTTTCTAAATTCACCATCGTCATAATCTTGACGTCGAGAATGATTACCTCGAAAGTTCGAATAGTTATTATTTGGATAGCCTTTGCGAAAGTGTCTCAAATTATTACCACTAAAATTACGAGAACTACCATCTTGTCTCCAATTCATAGACGAAGAACCATCATGGGTTGGATTACTCTGCTTCTGAGTGTAATTCTGATTACTTCCCCTATTCCAGTTTTGTTGAGCACCCTGAAATTTTTTTTTGAAATTAGGGCCATATGGTGTTGCCGAAGCAGCTGGCAACCCTTCTTTCACTTTAGAATTGCTAACTGTAACATGGGGATGCGCGGTGGCATACTGACAACAGTATTCCTCCATATCTTTTAAGTTTTTAGGCTTACGCTCATGAAGGAATGCAAGAAAAGAATCATTAACAGATGACAAAACCTTATCTCGCAATAATAAGTCCATTAGACCTTCATATGTTTTCTCAGTCTGAGACCACTCAACCCATCGTGTAAATGTACGACGTATTTTTGTAACAAAATCAGAGAAATCTACTCCATTTTCTGGCAACATTGTCCTAAAACGAAGACGATAGTCTTCTTCTTTTAGTTGGTATTTTTTTAGCAATGCTGCTCTGACAACATCATAATTAGTCCTGTCATGTTCGTCTATTGTCATAAGAGTAGTCACTGTGTCACCTGTAAAAAATTCCATCAGTTGTTCAACATATTTTTCCTTTTTTATGTTATGCGTATCGCATAAAAATTGGAATCTATCTAGATAATCTGCTACGTCATCCTTTAAAGGATTGAAATGAGGCAATTTAATCCTATTAACAAACTCCTTTGTCGTACTCGAAGTTGTTTGCTGAGCACCCGTACTCGCCAATTTCAATTTCTCTAACTCCAAAGTTGCGAGTCTTTCATCAAGTTCCATCTTCTGTTTTCTTTCCTCATGTTACATTTTTCTAATTTCAGCCTCAGCTTGAAGTTTTCTCTCCTCTGCAGCAGCTTGAAGTTTTCTCTCCTCTGCAGCAGCTTGAAGTTTTCTCTCCTCTGCAGCAGCTTGAGCTTGAATTTTTTTCTCCTCTGCAGCAGCTTGAAGTTTTTTTGTCTTCCATTTCCATCTGGAATTTTCTTTCATCAGCCTGAGCTTTTCTCTCCTCAGCAGCAGCTTGAGCTTTTCTCTCCTCAGCAGCAGCTTCTCTTTGATACCTTTTCTCTTCAAGTTCTAATCTTCTATTCTCAGCATCTAGCTTCTTTAGTTCAGCATCTGCTCTCCTTTGTTCAGCTTCTGCTTTCAATTTAATTTCCTCTTTTTGTTTCTTTTCTTCTGACTTTAATGCAATGGCGAATTGAGCAGATGAATATTCTTCCAATTCTTTACCAGACTTACCAAGGGTTAACCCTTGCTGGATGAAGAAATCCAATGTAGACATTCTGTCTAATGAGATCAGAAACCTGAAAAAATTAACGAAATTACCTGTATATCCCAATCATTGGGAGACAAGTCTGAAATGCTAGACTTGTATACTCACTTCACTTTATTTCACTCTCTTAGTCTTAGACAAAGACCTTGTATGGTCCTCTTGTTTATGATGTAACAAAAAATCACTTGAGTACCTGTGGAAAATAATTCCTTTATATCCCACTCACTATGGGCACAAGTCTTTTTTTTTTTTTATAAAGAACTTGAATATGTATTTCACCTTGTCTCAATCTTTGTGGATAACAAGTCTTTTATCAAAGAACTTGTATAAATATCTTAGATAATAATATTTTATTAACAATCTCTATATGAAGAGTGTACCTTATCAATAACAATAATAATACATGACCAAGTATATGTATGTAGACTGTGTATGACAATAATGTAGAACAATCAAAAATACAAAGACAAAATACAGAACAATGACCAAAAACGTTCGCGGAAGTCAAATAAACAATACAGCAAAAAGTAAAGAAAATGTTACACAAATGTGTAATGATGACCGCGAAAAATAAACAAGACAAATGGCAACACTGTTATAAACGAAAAGGTGTAAAGAAATAAACGGAAGGAATGAGAGAAGAACAGATACAAACAAAATTAGTCGAAAATCAAAGAACGGAAAAATAAGGAAAACAACATTAACTGATGTCGTCACAGCTAAAAAAAAAAAAAATAGCAACAAAAGTCGCTAGCAAATTTCAATTAAGAAAATTGCAATCCCTACAGAACGCTTACAGTAACCCTCGATTAAGTGGCATATTTACTGTAAGACCCACCAACCGAAAACCCGCAAAAGAACACAAGAAAAATACACAAAAATAGTACAATTAACATAAATAGCAATCAATTCAATGTGTTGCAAAACAAGTTCAGTCACAGCTGAAACTAAAGTAAATTTCTTGCTCCTTGCGAACACAGAAACAAAATGTCAAGCGCGCACTGAATGTCAAATCCACTGTAGCATAAAGTGGTATTCACGAACAAAAGTTACTATGACCTTCTCGACTTAGGACTTGCACATAGAATGTTTACAATTTCCACGTACTGTTTACAAACACTTGACCTCGAACAATATAGCTTGAATGCTCGGGCGTAGAAAAGTCTGTTGTTGACTGAAACGTGTAAACGACCAGCGGTACCGTTTACTGTAAGGGACTTGACTTGCAGTTGTGGTCCACGTAGCAAATGCCTAGATGTTAACTTCAGTACTTGTCCTGTTGTGGTTTATGTAGCATTATAACATAAATGCTAGCACTGTTTATCTGGGTCAACAGTTGATGACCTATTTCTGTCCTGTTGTTCCAAAAAATTGTCCGATGTTGTTAGCCAAAACTTGCATTAATGTCATCAATAATGTTAATTGCTCGCTCTGTCCACAAGAAATGTATCAGAAGAGCCCACGTAACTGGTCCACCAAAAATGTAACTGTCTCTTTCTTGTTGAGGTGATCACTGGCCCAAGACAGTATACATGTTGTTAGGTGTGTAGTGCGAGCGGATGATGAACTGAGTGTGGGTGCGAATGAAGGCGCGAATGTGTTTAGGCTCGTATGTATGTAGACCCTGCAACCCATACACTCACATGCAGTAGTCAAGGATGCTTGGACACTGCAGACACGTTTCAAAACATTTATTGACGAGAACACACATGGTATCAACAGGAACAGTCATTGTAAACAAGGTCATGCTGACCGGAAATCGATAGGTATACATTAGGCATTCAGCAAGCTGGTAAACATTTGAATATTCGTGCATGGTCAATACAATGTTCTTCAATAAGGACAGTTCGTGGCGTCGCCCTGGGATCATAAGTTCTGAAATGGAGGACCGGTGAGCTGCAGTTCACAGACTAGGCAATCTTCTAACATGTTCTGCTACCGAAAGCATAGTAATGGAAAAAGTCGGTATTACCTGTAACCGAGTCCACAGAACTTAACAAGGAACTCTGCTGTCATTCCAACGCACAGAGATTCACTGGGGAAAACTGCCAGTGCAGTCACTTCGAAGATTCTCCCCGAAAAACACAATGGACTCTCGTCCCTTCAGAAACCAGGACACTTCCCGGCTCGCCGGAAGTCTAACTCAACTCCCGCTTAAAAAAACCTGCCCATGGGCATACGCCCGAACTGTCTACCTTTGACCCTAAAGGTCAAACACAATGAATGAATAAACAAGGGAAGACAACCCCTAATCAACCTGACATCGCAGGTAAAGACACAATTATTCTTATGATAAAAACATAAGCAAATAACTTGACAGATGACTCCGTCAAAAATGACAGCAACACATGTATTAGATACAGCTATGGAAGTAGAACCATTTCATCTAAGCAACCTCCAACTCATTTAATGAGCCATTCGCGGTTTCATCGTGATACAGTATGAACTCAAGACATGCATGGCTTCATATTTGAGACAGGCATATGACTACTGGCAGGATCAACCAGATAACAGTCGGACAGACGTACAATAAGATGAATCCTGCATACAGCCCAGGGTGCGTCATGTACCCAGGTTAATTACCGCTGATATAGAGTTACATGCAGGGCTTTGGAGCGGAGCCCGGAGCTGGTGCTCGGAGCATTGGAGCACCAGGTTTTTGCCCGGAGGTGGAGTGGAGTAGGAGCACAGACAATTTTGACTGCTCCACTGCTCCACTTTCTTTTATCATTTTCAAACCAAATGAATTATATTATATTAAATAAATAGAAATGAAATAAAATCTTTAACGGATTGTTATATTCAAAACCCGAGTTAATTGTTTAATTTGTTCTCATATATTGTCAGGATTAATTTAAGTCGGAAAAATAAATAGCACACTCTTAAATAAACAAAAGAAAAAAAACTGTACACCTGTATGATGACAAATCAGCTTGGTCTATACGCACAAAAAAAGAAAAGAAACACTCTTTTGTATTATTAAATATTCAGCAACAAATGTTGGCAGCACTTGAATTGATTAAAATTAGAAACCTCATTTTGTTAAGTAACGTCACATTTATTGACAAACAAATCAGCTCCTGTCCGTCAACTGTCATCAGCACCATCATCATTACTGCCATCGTCGTCATCATCGTCATCACCATCATCAATTTCTGTTGCTCTCCTTACGAGCATGGAACCACTAGTGTAGTTAGACTGCTAGCAGGAAGCCTGGACAAAGCAGTCACGTGATCTTACAATGGTGGTTTCTGTGGCGATTTATTTCACATGATGACGCAGCCATGCCCATCTAACCTCATATTAGTCACCTTGTACGACTCTTGAAATGTGGATATATAGAAGAATGCGGCGCATCTCATAGAAAGAGAAGAAAACAAATAAGGAGGTCCTAGAAAATCTAGGTATGAAAAGAGAAATAATGAGTGTCGTACGGTAGGTAAATTGTTTTATTTGGCCCGTCTAAGTAAAGAGTGAATGTTGACAGATACACGAGAAGGTATAGAAAATAGGTTTCACTGGTGGTAGGTTGAGGGAAAGATATGTCTCTGGAGTGAGTAAGTTTCTCTCCTCCAGCCTATCCGTACAACTGTGCTTTGTTTACAAGACAGTCTTTGCCTCCTTATCTAAAAATAAGACAAGTTTACTCTACACACACACAACACTATGTGATAACAAGACAAATACACGTGAAAAAAAAACAACTAAGGATATATCGGTATGGGTCTGACCAACACACAAAGTTAAATTCTTTGTTGTTTATTATCACTAAACTTGTTACGACATCAAATAACCAAAGATAGCTAGAATCAAACATATAAAGGGAAAAAAGAAGAATGGTGCGCCTTCACCGCATGGAGAAACCCCAAAAAATAGTATTAACCCAAAGGTTGAAGGTTAGCACTAGGTTACAGAAATAACAGTCTTAGTACAATATAAAACCAAGTAGAAATCACACAACCAAATTAATAGATATTTTCCAGCAAGCAAAAATCATCACACACTCTCTCACTCAGTGGCCACCTCTCACTCTCTTACCTATTGTCTTTTCCCGTGCGTCTGTGGTATCCATTGTTTCTAGAATATTCCTTGAAAAATCCCTGTTTCACTGTGATTAATGTACCACTCCAGCTGTCGAGGGAACAATATGGCCCCAGTTCATCCCAAAAATAAATATTAATTAAGTGAACGCCGAATCTGCTATTTTCCACGATTAATCCTGGGAGAAGTATGAATCCTAAATGTTATCGTCACTGTTCTAAACTGTCACTCTTCCTCCGATGGGAGTGCACAAGGGAAGTATAAGTCTAGATACAGGAACTACAACTGAATAAATCCGTTGCGATAACGCTTGCAGTGTATGTGTGGGCGGGGAAAAACAGGCTTGTTTCCCATGCGGTCTGGAAATTCTATCTGGGTACTGGTTTCAATATAACCAGGTGACTAGTGTAAGAATCCTTGATGTGTTTACCATTTAAGAGAGGGGATACTTCTAGTATCTGGACAAATCTAGTTTTCTCCTAATCTCAAGGAGGATGATGATAATTGACTTTTTTTAACGGCCGACTCTTTGCCAGAGTGCCGGTACTGCACAGTGTATAACTGTGATAAAATTACATTGATACACCGATAACATTATTATTTGTAACTATAAAGAAAGATAGGTAGAAATAAAAATAGTTAAGTTGTGACGCGTCTTCTTTCCCCACGCCAGTCAGCGCGTTGATTTTAGTAAGACAGGGCGTAGTGTAAGGGTACTATCGTTTGCCAGGGACCTTGAAAATATCGGTAACAATTTTGACGGGGAAATTAGAATGAGACTTTTGACACAAATTTCAGCAAGTTAGTTTGATAGCATATGATCTCCTGAGTAATATTCTGTTACAATTTTCAAGAACGCCCCATTAAAAGTAAAGATATTGACAAAAGACTAGATATGCCCAGACAGATGAACGAACAGACGCTTGTTTTTGCATTCACTATCGGTGACAATTTTTTTTCACGCGTTGTTAAAAAGAGGCAGAAGAGGGGAGGGTCAAAGTCCAGGAGGTAGAGATATTAAGGGATGGCCTAAAATTAAATATATTTTGGTAGTGGAAATCTTGAAGTGAATGAGAGGCAGAACTTGTTAGGTCAAAAAACCAAGACTATTTTTAACTTTTAATGCCAAAATGTGACCGACGTACATTTGAAAATTTGAGATGTAATTTTGACTTTATTTTCAAATTCAAAATTGAAAAGCTTAGTCTTCCGATCTGATTGGCTAACGCATTTTTTATTAGGGAAAACTTAGATAGGTTTTTGCCATTTTGTAGAAAGCTGTCCCTGAAGCAGGTCGATGTGATCCTAGAAGTTTGACTTTTAATTGTAACTAAAACAAAAAGTATTTGTCATAGTCTAGCCAGCAGCAAAGCTGAATTTGTGACATCCATCGCACCTGTGCTTATTTCATTGAATTCTGGTAAGAAGAATATCTATATTATTATGTAGTATGTGCAAAGACAAAAAGTGGGAAAGTGTATGACATGCCTAAAGAGACAGTTTGGGTATATCTATTTGATTTATGTTTGAATATTGCATTGTTGGAATTAAAAATTATTATAAGACTAAAGTAGAATAGCAAGCCTCTGTGTTCGCTGAACACTATTGATTGCCTGGAGCGTTTATATTTTGTATAGAAGCAAATCACCTATGCATTTAAGGAGATGTACATACTCCTATTGAATTGTATTGAAGAAGACTATGTAAAATGACAGTGGCGTATCTGCCATATGGACCTGAGGTGTGATCACAATATGATGTGAGTTCAAAAAAACTTAGGGGCTGGTGCACTTGTAATGCACACGAGGCTGAACCCCATCATGTCATGTAGAGAGTTGGGGGAAAAATATAACAGATATGAACAGGCCAGGGTGTCTTTTATGTTGCAGGGTTTTATTTCCTGTTACCAGCCGGTGACAGGAAAGCTGAAGTACGAGTGAAGACAGTGACGTCTCCAGTACAGCTTATTCTGTATAATAATTGTCAAGTGGAGCTCTGAGAGCTGATGTTCTTTACAGAGCCATATCAACAATTGAATCTTCACGAAGGAAATTTCAGGTTATGTGCCACAATCTGGGCGATCTGACACTTTATCTGGAGAAAACTGTTTCCCTACCCATTAACAGAAACTCTCGGGGAAATGATGACATAAACAGTCTCTCCAATAACTGACTCACATTATTAATTATTACTTAACAGCCTGTGAAACACCTTATGGAACATTTTAATATTAATAGTATTATTGTTGGACCAAGAGTCTTTATTTTCAGTTCACTTTTCAGTGTAATATACATTTTCTTCAGTTTTAAAAGACCTGTCCAAAAGAGATTGCAGGACAGGTACAATAAATTGTACAAAAAAATATTTCTAATTTGAAAACTAAACAACAGAGTTATTAAGATTCTATTAGAGAGTTATACTGTGTTGTTTTGATGTACCATCATTTCATTGCATCCCCTAGACACTAGCCACATCAAATCCCATACATTAGAAGTAATTTACAGCACCGTGTGAGATCTTGAGAGGTAGCGTTAGGTCCCTTGAGAATTCATTTTCTTTAACCACTAGACTCAAGGTCTTACATAGCTTGACCTCACACGGTTAACACATCTAACTCTATCATTCTTATCATTTACCATCATAACCTCTCCAGCAATTTACTTTTCTACAATAACATGATACTCCAATTGACTACAACTGGCAGGTGTCGGGGGAAAAAGTGATGATATCAGGTATACACCACTGTGGGCTGTTAAAATAATATCCTGAATTTGGTAAGTCGAGTAGTTATAATTTACAGTCACAAAATCGGGCTAGTACACACATTATAAATGAAAAAGGCCGCTGGTCGTCCACTTGGGGATCAGGTTAGAAGTCCAGAATGAAATTTCCACGAATCACTTATAAACAATTCCAACAAGAAAAATGGTTCTAGGACTGCGCGCTAGACTCTCCTAATTCTGACGACTGATGATTGAGTTTTAGAAACAGCAGTATCTAAATATATATATATATATATATATATATATATATATATATATATATAGATATAGATATATATGTATATATCATATATTGCTCTTGATCTCTAATGGCGTTATTTCGCACTCCTATGTGGGACAAGATTCAGGAGCTAGAGTTTCCCAAGATTAAAGGCTTTACGTCCCGGTCTCACAGAGTTCTTCGTCTGGAGCTTTGACCGAGATCAAAAGACTTTTGTTCTTCTAGCGGGTTTCCTGTTAGAATGCCCGTGCTCAAGATCAAAGGGTACTGGGGAATTTTCTAGATTTTCCCTGAATGAACTTCAAAGGTCTGTTCCGTTACTTCTCACGTGCTGTCTAGCTGTCACGTATGATATGATTGACAGATGAGCTCGCGTGAGTGGAACGAAGTAAAACCTTTGCGAGATTTGTTTCCTGCTATGACTACAAGTCTAAGAATATTGTAAACACCGCGTTTGCCAGTGTGGAAAGAAAGAGGGCGGGGACAAAAGGATAAGCTGCAGAAGACAGGACAAGTAGTTTAATGCATGTTTTAGCTAGCAACTCAGAGAGCAGCTATTATGTTGCAATAGGCTGTTAGATTACCGTAGACTCTTTTCCATTACACGTCACAATGAGCGAGATCAAAGTCAGGCAGCTAAAATATTTTGGCCACATAAAAAGGCATAACACCTTGCAGAAGACCATAACAGAAGGGAGAGTTGAAGGCACACGTACAAGGGGAGGACAGCACTATAAGTGGGAAGATAACAAAAAGAGATGGACAGGAAAGAATGCAGCACCAATATTTGGTTGCGGTAAAACTACAATCAAATTCAGCCATAACATTAACAGTTAATCAAATCTACCCACCTGATTGATGGCCGATTGATGCAAATAGATCTCAATGATATTTGAATTTTAAAGGCCCAAATAAGGGCTTTTGGGAAAAGCGAAGAAGAAATTTATTCTAATATCCAAAAGATTCAAGTCTAGCATTAATAAAGCCAAGACTAGGACTTTTCCTGGCGCCGACATTGGTAGTGATCACGACATGGTATTGATGACGCTCAAGCTTAAACTCAAAAAGAACTATAATCAAAACAGATGTTCTCAGTTAAGATTCAATTTAGACAAATTGAAAGATCCAGAAATCGCGGGAATCTTTGAGGCAACTGTTGGAGGAAAATTCGCAGCTCTCAACTTTTTGGAGGATGATATCAACTCAATCACAGAGAACATGAAAGACGTGCTCATTGAATCAGCAACAGAAATACTTGGTAAAAGAAAGAAAATAAACAAACCATGGGTTACAGATGAAATTCTGAAGTTATGTGATACACGGCGAGAAATGAAAAAGGTTAAGAAAGAGGTTCCTGAAGCAGCATGGCAATACAGTATGGTGAATAAAAATATTAGAAAGAAAATGAAACAGGCCAAAGAAAAATGGGTAGCTGATCAATGTGAGTCCATTAATACGGGGCTAATAAAAGGTAACAGCAAGGCAGTTTTTGACACATTAAGAAGACTATCAAAACCCCAACAGCCCAGGGTAACTGTCATAGAAGATAGCAATGGGGCTCTGCTCAATGAAAAAACAGCTGTAATGAGAAGGGGGACAGAATATTGTAAAGAATTATATAACTGTAAACTTGACACTGACTTAGGCATATTAAACAACATTAAGTGCGAAAACAGAGAACTCGGAAATGCAGCAATACTACGGGAAGAAGTGGAAGAGGCTATATGTTCGATGAAAGGAGGGAAGTCACCGGGCGTGGATAATATACCAGCAGAGCTCTTGAAATATGGAGGACCAGATATAGTAAAAATCATGACAACAATTTGCCAGAAGATATGGAGTACAAAAAAAATGGCCAAAAGAATGGACGCAGTCATTAGTAATACCGCTTCCAAAGAAAGGAAATCTAAAAATGTGCAAGAACTACAGAACCATTAGCCTTATTAGTCATCCAAGTAAGGTGATGTTAAGGATACTTTTGAACAGAATAAAACAGAAATCAGAAGAAATCTTGTCAGAGGAACAGGCTGGCTTTAGACCAAAAAGAAGTACCTCAGAACAAATCTTCAATATTAGATTACTGATCGAAAAACATCTCCAGCATCAACATGATTTATACCATAACTTCATCGATTTCACAAAAGCCTTCGATCGAGTCTGGCATGAAGGTTTATGGCAAATAATGAGAAAATTCAATTTTGATACCAACATTGAAGCACTATACAAGGACGCAAGCAGTGCTGTTTTTGCAAGCAATGACATTGGATAATTTTTCAAAACAACTGTAGGAGTTCGCCAGGGATGTATCCTGTCACCAGTGCTCTTTAACATTTATCTAGAACATATTATGCAGGAGGCTCTCTACGATTATAAATCAACCATATCGATTGGAGGCCGACCTCTGTGTAATCTACGTTTTGCTGATGATATTGATCTGATAGCTGGAACAGAATCAGAACTTCAAGACCTTACCTCTAGACTGGAGAAAGTAACAAGAACATATGGGATTGAAATTAATATAGAAAAAAGCAAGATATTGGTGAATAGCCATAAGAAACATGTTCCGACCAACATTACGTTAAATGGGCAAACGTTAGAAGAAGTTAACACCTTTAAATATCTCGGGTCCACTATATGTAGTGATGGAAGATCAAATAAAGAAATCAAGACAAGACTTGAGATGGCCTCAGCTGCCATGACAAGGTTGAATGTGATCTGGAAAAGTAACATCAGTTTTCCTGTGAAGATCAAATTATACAAATCACTTGTATTATCTATTCTCTTGTATGGGTGTGAGGGCTGGACACTCACTGCAGATACGGAGCGAAGGATTCAGGCTTTCGAGCATAAATGTTATAGAAGAATTTTGCGCATTTGCTATAAAGAGCACAAAACAAATGTCTATGTTAGAGAGAAGATAAACACCTATGCAGGCCATCAAGAACCACTTTTGTCAATAGTGAAACGTCGAAAGCTTGCCTGGTTTGGGCATGTAACTCGTCATGACTCCCTTTCGAAAACGATCCTCCAGGGAACAGTCGAAGATAAACGGAGAAGAGGAAGGCAAAGAAAATCCTGGGCTGATAACATCAAAGAATGGGCAGGACATGGTTTCTCCACACTTGTACGCATTGCTGAGAATAGAGAGCAGTGGAGGACCCTGTCTGCTGATGCTTCCACCATGGCACCCCTACGACCCATGACGGGTTATGGGTTGAGATGATGATGAAGAAGAAATAAGAGACGCGCTAGATGGAAAAGGAAGTAAATGGCGAGCTGAAATTAAGATGTATACAGCAAGTGTTGTGATCTCTCAGGCACCATGCTCCATATGGAGCGAAAAGGGAATGATAATGATGATGGTGATGATAATGATGATAATAATGATAGTGATGATGGTGATGATAACTTCGGACAGTAATTGGATAAACAGGAAAGACGCCGTCAGATTTCTGTGAATCATAATTATAATGAAGTATTACTCGACAGAAAGTTAGGGAAGATTGTGAGGCGATGGAGACAACTGATCGACTAAACGTTAAGAATATTCTTGAGGCCATTCACAGCTACCTACACCACATTCATGCAGCTTGTAGAGTCGCTTCAAGCATGCCACT
This sequence comes from Oreohelix idahoensis, assembly GCA_024509875.1. Lineage (NCBI taxonomy): Eukaryota > Metazoa > Mollusca > Gastropoda > Stylommatophora > Oreohelicidae > Oreohelix > Oreohelix idahoensis. The sequence continues at coordinate 26,649 of JAMPIV010007830.1, read as the reverse complement.
TCATCCAGGTAGTCATGGCAACTGTTTTCGGCGTTAACGTTAATTTTAAGTGATCTATGACAGGCTATGAAATACGATTTTACTGCAGTAATAACGTTTTACAGAATAAAGTATCCTATATATAAAATCCCGGCTTTTTCTGTCAGTGCGTAACGCTAAGGGATGCAACTTTGTTTGAAAGTTAGATATTAATTGTATTGTTTCCCTTGTATGTACTGTCCCAAAATTAGTAACACTTACCAAAGAAGAATGCGCAAATGACGGTGTGCACAAAAATATATTTATAGAATGTGTGATCCCGTATACACACATTGGGATCCTCGCTACTGCTACGTAGTTCGTGTACTGTGGTGATGCACAGTGGTTTTTAAAAATACTCTTGAATAAGTAAAATTGCCGTTAGGTATTGGTGCTTTTGAATTTAATTCCCGTCTTATGGCGGGCTTTTACACTAGTTAATATAAGAATGATGGAGTGATTCTAGTTTAAGTGATTTAAACTGTTTGAGAATTCTTGAAGAAATAAAACTTCTTTTTCAAAAGTTACAATGCGCACTTTAAAATAACAATTATAACTTAAGAAAATAACAGTAATATGTGTCAGAGCGCGGAGCGAAGCCGGGGTGGAGCTTCCGCAGTCACTAGCGATGCCGGAGCGGAGGTGAAGAGGAGCAATTCAACAATTTGATAGCTCCAAATCCCTCGTTACATGAAAGAAAGTTCTGATCTGGTAATACAGTTAGTGCGATGAAAGAGATTCACGTGACTGATAACATATGATGATTAAAATCGTGAAACTTATTTGTCACGGTTCGTGGAATTTAATCTGCTTCGATCGGTCATGTATGTATGTGCGTTTGTGTGTGTGTGTGTGTGTGTGTGTATATATATATATATATATATATATATATATATATATGTGTGTGTGTGTGTGTGTGAGTGTGTGTGTGTGATTCTTGTAGTTCCTGTGGGTCTCATAAGAGACAAAGAATACTGTATTCTCATGCATGTCGTAGAAGAAGACTACTATGAAGTTGTGGATGCGGCTAGAAACCGCATCATGTATCACAAACTGCCACGTAAACCACTATGACTGCTTGGTACAGGCTACTTGGTAGGGAACATGCTGTCAAGGTGGGTCCATGCTCCGTAAATAATTATGAGATACCGGTATGTTTGAAAATATTCACCCAAGATGTCGGCGTGGTAGGCCGAACGTTTGTGTTCTACAGTTCATGGCGTCTATCGTAACAGCCTTCATTAACGCTGACTGAGTTTGCAATGTGTTGAGTAGGATTATGTTGTCGAAAAAAGAAACAGTTAAAGGTGGTAAAATCAAGTTTGATTGTCATAAGAGTTGACTGTTTATGTTGGTAACAAGAAACCAAGATAGCGATCTTGTAATGTGTCGACGAGTCTAACTTTCAAAACAATACAACATCCGGGAAGGATATTGTTACCGCTGATGCCAAGTTTAAAGCAGCAATATCAAAAACGCAATTCAAAGTAACATCGTACTATGATCATAGAAGTACAATGAAGTAGCTAACCGTGTAAAATTTGAATTTAGTGGTCACTCGATCTAGGTCAACAGAAATTTGTCCAGTCAACTCGATCTATTAACTTTGTATCTGCCACGTTGGAAAGTGGATTTCGATAAAAGCTCCTTAAAGGACAAGTTCATAAAATGAGAATACTAATGTTAAACTAAAATGTAATAACTCTTTTTAAACATGCCTTTTTATTTGTAATGAATATTTTATTCATTCGTCAGGAAAACGGAAAGAAGCTATAAATACTGCAGTGGCTACTATAGGCTGTCACCCCCTCAACGTGAATGGAAACATCCTTTAACCTAATTAATTGTGTACCCTGTTCAAATAAACTGCAGTAGAATGAGAATGCAACGGCTGTGAAAAGTGCTTCAACTAGTGCTTATTGTGGAAGTCTATATATATAAACAAATAAAACGGTATTGATTCAGTTTTACAAATTAACGGTACACAGGAAACACACGACGTTTCGGGTTTCACCCTTCGTCAGCCACAGTTACAAGTAGACAACAAGGACAAGAAATATAGACAGGTTAAAGAAAAGTGCTATAGACACTACAAACACGTAATATATATTCACACAGAAGAAGAGCAATAATAAAGCAAGGAAACTACACAACCGAAAAAAAATCAATACAAGAAATTCAACAGTTAACGAAAATCAAAAGCCGGAAATGGAATTTAAAAAGAAGTCCTGCTATAAAACTCTCCGCTGAAAGAATCGAGCAAGTAATGAACACTAGTCTCAATAGCGTCCAACTGAGATGAATAGAAGTGATGTCATAAAATATATGTTTTGATCCTCTTATGTTTTATGTTTCCAACATCCACTTCTTGGAAAAACAGCTTAAAGAGAAAAATATGAAATAGTAAATCATATAAGAACACGGCTCACTCTCAATGAATCATCGACCAGGAGCTATTTCTTTTGTCATCGATCAAAGGGTGGAATCGGCATACCACATCCTGTTCTAATATACCACTCACGTCATATTTCATTCCATTTAATTATGCTGAACTGTGATGGTAAACAAGTAGAATAAAGATTCTGATATATTTGTATGTATTTATGTATGTATCATGTATGTGCGTGTGTCTGTGTATGTATGTATGTATGTTTGTGGTAACATCCCTCATTAACGCTATATGAGTTTGGAGTGTTGCGCTCATGTTCAGGATTATTTTGCTGAATATTTTAAAGTTGATAACATCAAGTTTTAATTGTCATGTGACGAATTGAATTGGACGGATTATGAACGTTTGGCGATTGTTTCCTGGGCGGGGTTTAGAACACTTGCGGACTCTAAATGATTATCCGATATGATATGGTGTTTTTATACTATATCAAGTATATGTTATGTACACCGTCATAGCTGGCAGACGCTGGAGCTGGGTTGGTCATGTCCTCAGAAGAGACCCCGATGCCATCACAAGAACAGCTATGTTTTGGACCCCTGAAGGAAAGCGAAAGAGAGGCCGACCAAAAACAACTTGGCGGAGGACTGTGGAGGCTGAGATGCAAAGAATGAACCAGAGTTGGGGCACTGTACGAAGGATGGCCACCGACCGTGCAAAGTGGAATCAATTTGTTGTTACCCTACAAGACGCCACTAGGCGTGATGGCCACTGACTGCTTTGACGGTCGGTGGTTAAGGATCGAAGAAGAAGAAGAAGAAGAAGAAGAAGTATATGTTAATGTATTTTTTGGATAATAAAGATTCTGATATGTATGGATGTATGTCTGTCTGTATGTTTGTCTGTATGTATGTATGTTGTCACAGAATACGTTCATTCTCTTTGTTTGGTCTTCTCTCCACCCAGGCAGCATCAATCTACCACTCCTTTTACGTGCTAAATTCTTCTCTCGTTCATTGTTTACACTTGCAACGATCAAAGTTTTCTTGTTATATTTTGTTCTTTATGTCAGTCTCTTAATTTTACATTGATCGCTTGACCTATTTTGAAAAAACATTGACTTCTGATTGGGCTGAGCGAACTTGCCACATTGACTTTTCATTTATCGCCAGCTCCAGACGGAGTAAGAGTTTATACTGAGCGACAGTTCTATTGTCAACCCAGACATTTTGTCTTGCAAGATACACAAACCATGTTGTTCACAGGTTTCAATATGAATGCACAGACGGTATTTCAGTTCCAACATGACGTGTCGAAAGATGTCAATCTAGTTAAAGATTGAGACAGTAAGATAACAAATGTGATTTTGGAGCGCGGAAAGCTACGTAATCTCTTCCACCAGACCTTGTTGTGATAAATATATACAAGAAAATAACATATTGAAAGATGTCATTAATGGTAGATCTATGAAGTAGTGAGTTGTAAATATGATAATATTCACGGAAGTAGCAAGACCTTATAAGATAATTGAATTTTAAAAACAATATCTTATAGTGTTGTTACAGGGGCTAGGGTGGTTGAAGCGAACTTGTGTCGAAGTGGCTACCTCGCACTCAAGATCCGTGCAATAAGACAATTTAATTTAGGATCTTTTGACAGAGGTTGTAAATATTGATTGCTTACAACCTTTTCTGCGGCAGACTTAGTGAGTTAGGCAATATAAAGCGCTAATGTGAAACCAAATTTAATTCCACCGAACACCTAGACAGTCTTCGTGGACGTTATGTCCAAGACAACTGCAGATTTCACCTCTGGTACGGCGACTTGTTCTCTCTTGGCGTCTTGCGATGAAAATGACACAAAGATGGTTAAAAGGCTAAGCCTTAGCGCAGTTAACATCCGGGTATTTTTTGGTGTAGCTCTCCAAGGATTGGTTGGTATACGCCAGCGGCCTGGTTGGTGTTCTATTTTTAGATCCTGACTAACGCAATAATGGCGGCCGTGGCGGAAGAAGAGAATGGAGAAATGGCTCTGTCACAGTGTCGTGTACAATGTTCTACAAGAGAGGTATGGGGGAATAAACCCCTACCAATTTCAGACGTCTGGATGATGGTTGATTTGGAATAAAAATGCTAAGATAGACTGCTCCTGATTGGACTTCTCCTCCGCGTAGCAACCTGGGTGTGTGTGCAAAACTATTTGTTATAACCTAGAGCCTTGTAAGACTACTTCATTTACTTCCAACTTTGCCAAGAAGAGATCACAGACAGACAAGCCAAAATAGGAGCACGTAACAAGGACACACTATAGGACCGGCCTAGGATTAAGAGTAGCAGCTAACGTTAGAGAGCATAAAACTCCCTTAATAATACTGAAAGCCCAAGCCTTAGGACCCCCCCCCCCCCCTCCTCAAGTGGAAATAGTAGAAGGATTCAGTACACTGTAACTTCATCTATCTGAGGGATTTTTGCATCTTAAGCTTGAAGCAATAAATCACGCCCACTTTGTGCATCAAGCGTATGTAATACTTCGCCCGATATTGGGTAAGTGTAAAATGCACATTTTATCATTTCATATGTTGCAAATTAACGTGTATAATTCGCTTATGGATGTACAATGGCATTTAAGACTGGGAATTTCATCACTGTAAATAATTTGAAACATGAACCACTAATGCAAGAGCTGGTGACTGTATCATGTTGGCTTCCTCACAAAGAACTAACAGCAGAGATGGCTCCAGGGTCCATAGAAACAGGCAGTGGAAAATGACATCTTGGTGAACCTGTGTATTATACAAGCACTTTAGTCAATTTCTTATATATATATATATATATATATATATATATATATATATATATATATATATATATATATATATATATATATATATATATATACAGGGTGTTTATAAAGTCGCTGTGCAGTGAAATTTACGCCCGGGCGAGACTACGTCACCAGAAATGTGGTATTCAATTGGGGCTTGTTGTGTAATGCTGCACACGGGATTGCGGAACACAGCATTAAAACACAGAATATCATGACGTAAATTTGCATCATTCGTGACGTAATTTCTAAAATATTTTTCAAATTCACTGCACAGCGACTTTATAAACACCCTGACAGTGCGAAGACGATGTTTGAAGAAGTATAAGAATTCGTGTGTAATGTTTTCGTCACTCTCTCTGGCCTACTTTCACAGGCGTTCCGCAGTCAAAGAAAAACTCTTGATGACAAGTCCCTTCTTTATTAATGAAACCCTATCAGGTAGCATATGAATCATACAGAAAAATATGTTGTCCACAAGTTTACTTTGTAGGTAATTCCTATATAACACCATATAACCTAGCTATTTAGGTATTCTCTACGTAACACCAAATAACCAAGCACAAACTGCTGGACTCTCTGAAATAAAATCAAACAAAATAAACCAGCATCGTACTAATGGACAAACATCATCCACGTAATAATACATACACATGTGTGAAAATATGCAAGTACATGCGCTTATATAGAATTTCATACAGTGAAAGAAAGAACAGAAGATGTGTAGATCATATATTCACTCTCAGGAACATTATAGAGCAGTGCTCAGAATGGCAAAGACAGCTTTACATTAATTTCGTTGATTTTGAAAAGGCTTTTGACAGCATACATAGGGACAGTTTATGGAAAATACTGAGGGCTTATGGAATTCCAAGCTGCATAGTGTCAATCATAAAAAGCCTCTATGCCAACTTTACGTGTAGTGTTGGGTAGAGCAACCTAACCTTTGAGGTGAAGACAGGAGTACGACAGGGATGCCCCTTATCAACCACTCTATATTTAACAGTCATAGACTGGGTGATGCGCCAGACAACAGAGGGCAGTCCAAGAGGAATAAGATGGACAACATCTTCTACATTGGAAGATCTGGAGTATGCAGATGACATTGCACTGCTAGCACATTCACATCAACACATCCAGGAAAAAACGGATAGACTTAATAAGTTTAGCCAGCAGGTGGGCTTGAACATCAATTTAAAGAAGTCTGAGGTCATGACGCTCAATGTGAGCAGCCCTGAGCCCATATCAGTAAGGAATTAGCAACTGGTACAGACAGATACCTTCACATACCTAGGAAGCATAGTAACACCAGACGGCGGGGCAGGCAAAGACATCAACATCAGAATGAATAAGGTAAGAACAGCCTTCTTTAGCCTAAACAACATCTGGAAGTCCTCCCAATACAGCACAAGCAGAAAATTAAGATTATATCAGAGCTGTGTGCTTTCTGTGCTTCTCTATGGTGCGGAATGCTGGAGAGTTACAGAGAAGGAAATGTCGAAATTGTCCTCTTTTCACACAACATGCCTAAGAAAAATTCACCGAATCTTTTGGCCGAATACCATCACTAACCAAGATCTGCTTACTCGGAGCAAGCAAGAGGACATGCACACCATCATAGCTGGCAGACGCTGGAGCTGGGTTAGCCATGTCCTCAGAACAGACCCCGATGCCATCACAAGAACAGCTATGCTTTGGACCCCTGAAGGAAAACGAAAGAGAGGCCGACCAAAATTAACCTGGCGGAGGACTGTGGAGGCTGAGATGCAAAGAATGAACCAGAGTTGGGGCACTGTACGAAGGATGGCCACCGACCGAGCAAAGTGGAATCAATTTGTTGTTGCCCTACAAGACGCCACTAGGCGTGATGGCCACTGACTGCTTTGACGGTCGGCGGCTAGGGATCAAAGAAGAAGAAGAAGAAGAATGCGCTTATATGTCCATGTGTGTTTGTGTGCATGTTCTGTGTGGTGTTACACATGTGTGAAAATATGCTGGTAGATGCGCTTATATGTCCGTGTGTGTGTGTGTGTGTTGTGTGTGTTTATGCAGGTCTGTATATATGGTTAATCATACAATAAACATATTTCAGTCAACAATAATGTCTTCATACTCCTACTAAATACTAACTACAACATCACGCGAGAGAAAACTTAAATGAAACACTTCTATCTATGATGAAATATTATACACAACTCACTGGTCTAAATGACCACATTTGATCAGTATCTTAGAAGCCTAGTTGCTCTAAAGAACAAGCAGATATAAATAAATAAATAAATAAATAAATAAATAAATAAATAAATAAATAAATAAATATATATATATATATATATATATATATATATATATATATATATATATCTATATATATATATATATATATCTATATATATATATATATATATATATATATATATATATATATATATATATATATATATATATATATATATATATATATATATACTCTATTCTTACAGCTCTGTACTAAACGTAATAGGCATAGGCTACTCACGGAGCTAGAGGGTTTGCTAATCTTTCTCTCACAAAAATCACTAAAATAAAATTAACCACACTTACGGCTCACAAGAATGCAATATAACTATTACTTAACAATACACAAATATTATTAATGGTAATACGTACACACTTGTATACAGCGCATCGCGGCACTATAATTCCTCAAGTAAAATCACTTAGTACGTTACACATTTAACACACAGTCACACAGTTGAAAATAGCGATGAGATATACGTGAAATTACACTAGACAACACATACATCGCAAATCAGCTTGAATCAAACTATAGATAGACAAAGGCCAAAAAGCATGAACTTCTAAACCTGAAACGTCTAACATTACTATATGTTAAAAATTATAAAATGTTCACATAGGTAAACATACCTCAAAGTCGTTAGTTCTCTTAGCACAGACGCAACAATGCAATAACCCGAACCTCACTTGGGTATCATACGAGGGCACGTTTTGCACAAGATGACGATCTGGCTACCTCTCAGCTCTGAATGAAGCCTTCAACTCTGTTAGTTTAAATCTTACCTATACTCCCCGGTACCTTATGATAGCCACGTCAAAATGTCAGGCAAAGCTACGCCCATCCTTCTTGGGAGCAAATCAGGAGTCCTATGCTCAGGTTGGATGACATGAGATAAAATTTAATTAGGATTATCTTCCTGAACGTACACAATTCAAGGTCCGCTCACTAGTGGTAACATTCCCACGACATATGTTGCCCGGAGTGACACCTCTCACGGTTTTGTGCTCAACAAGGTGTGTTCCTCTGGTGTCAGACAGCGCCAAGATGTCTAAAGCCAGAGGCAGTCTCTGATTACATTTCTGCGTCTTACACGTTTGTCTTCCTCACAGATGGCAAAAGTGTGTTTCGTTTAGATCGCCCATTCCAGTGTGAGAATACCAACATGAGCACAAATATACACCGTAGACTAGATCGACAACTATTACTCAGTCTAAAATTACATCCTTCTGGCCACACTGTCATATGTATATATATATATATATATATATATATATATATATATATATATATATATATATATATATATATATATATATATATATATATATATATATATATATACTCGTATATTGCAATTTTTGTCTTCCGCAATACCAAAGTACTTTCATCCTACTGTCGTACGGAAGGTTAATTGTTTTATTTGGCCCTTCTGAGTAGAGTTGATGTCGACAGATACGCGAAAAGGTATAGAAAATAGATTTTTCACAGGTGGAGATTGAGGGAAAAGATATGTCTCTGGAGTGATTAGGTTGTCTCCTCCAGCCTATCCGTACGACTGTACTTTGTTGCAAGACAGCTTTTATTTCCCTATAAGGAATAGATAAGTTAATCTACACACACACAGCTAAGTGACAACAAGACACACAAACGTGAAAACTAAGGATAAATAGGTTTGGGTCTGACCAACACACAAAAGTAAGTTTCTTTGTGGTTTATTATCATTAAATTCTGTTGAAAGGGAGCATTCTGAGAAAGACCACCTAAAAACTAGTAGGAGGAGCCTAAAAATAGGAACATGGAACGATAGAACTCTAAACGGAGAAGGAAAGCTTGACAATCTTATATTGGAGGCAACAGATATGAAACTCGATATTCTGGGAGTTGCAGAGGCAAGACTATTGGATACAGGCTACATAAAAAGAGACCAGTACACGCTTATACACTCAGGAGGAGAAAAACATGAAAGAGGGGTAGGAATGTTGATAAAGAAGGAGTTAGAAAAATACGTATGTGGATACTGGACACACACACAATGACAGAATGATGTTACTAAAGATGAGAGCAAAGCCATTCGACATATCAATCTTACAAACTTATGCACCAACTAAAGATCACAGCGAGGAAGAAATAGAAGAATACTATGAAGAGCTACAACACACACTTAAGCCAGTCAAATCTACAGATGTGTTGATAGTAATGGGTGATATGAATGCAAAAGTAGGAAAAGGAAAATACAAGAATATAGTAGGACAGTATGGATTAGGGACAAGAAATGATAGAGGAGACAGACTTATCCAGTTCTGTGAAGAAAACCAGCTGGTCATATGTAACACCTTTTTTGAACACCACCCAAGGAAATTATACACATGGAAAAGCCCAGGAGATGTAACAAGAAATCAGATTGACTATATCATGATAAAACATAGATTTAAGAACAGTGTCACAAGTGCAAAGACATATCCTGGCGCCGACATAAATTCAGATCACAATCCAGTTGTCATCAAAGTAAATATAAAGCTGAAAAGAGCAGGTAACAGAAGACAGGAGGATCCCCAGATAGAAATATCAGCGCTGAAACAACCAGATATAAAACAGAAATATTTAATCGACGTCAAAAATAAATATCAACAGTTATTGACAGAAAGCATGGAGCAATACAGAAGAGAAAACCCAGAAGAAAAAGTAACCGCAAAATGGGAATGCTTAAAAACAAGCATACAATCAGCAAATGCAAATTTACCTAAAAAGGAGTCTAAGAAAAATCAAATTTGGATGACAGATGACATCTTGAATAAAATGGCAGAAAGAAAGAAAGCAAAAAACACTCCAGAATATAAAACAATTGACAATGACATACGTACTATGTGTAGACAAGCAAAAGAACAGTGGATAGAAACAAAATGCAAGGAAATAGAAGACTTGGAGCAAAGCACATGACAAGAGACATGCATGAAGAAATAAAGAAATTATCAAATAAGTCGCGGTTTGCACAAGGAGGAAGCTGTATCAAGAACAAAAATGGTGTAATATTACTTGATGAGAAAGACATATCAAACAGATGGGCAGAATACGTAAAAGAACTATTTGAGGACAACAGAAGTAAAAAAAACCATCACCAGATTCTAATGAAGGCCCAAACATTCTCAGATCAGAAGCAGAGAATGCCATACATATTATACAAAAAGGAAAATCAGCAGGCATGGATAACATAAACATTGAAATGATAGAAGCTCTGGAGAGCTTTGGTACAGATACAATCACAGAAATATGCAACGATATATACAATACAGGATATATACCACACGACATGAAGACATCAGTTTTTATTACATTGCCCAAAAAACCAAATGCAACAGAATGTTCAGACTTCAGAACAATCAGCCTGATGAGTCATGCAATTAAGATACTGCTCAAAATCATACAGGAAAGAATAAAAAGTAAGGTAGACAGCGAAATCCAAGAAGAACAGTTTGGTTTTAGACGGAACAGTGGAACAAGAGAGGCAATATTTTGCCTAAGAATATTAGCAGAAAAATATACAGAGGTCCAAAAAAGTATGTACATGTGCTTCATTGACTATAAGAAGGCTTTTGACAGAGTCCATCATGAGAAAATAATTGAATGCCTTGAAGACATAGGTATTGATGGCAAAGATATAAGAATACTAAGTAATCTTTATTGAGAGCAAACTGCCACAGTAAGATCTGGAAGGAATTATTCATCATACATAGACATAAAAAGAGGTGTCAGACAAGGTTGTGTGCTGTCCCCCTGCCTATTTAATTTATACACCGAAAAAATTTTCAAACAGATACAGGAGATACCAGGCCTGAACATCAGTGGAAGGTCAATAAACAACCTTAGATATGCAGATGATACTGTTGTTGTTAGCTGAAAGCAAACAGGAATTACAAGAACTAGTGAAGCAAGTGAACAGTATAAGTCATGAATATGGACTCGACATTAATATTGAGAAAACAAAAACTATGATAATTAGCAAAACAAATGATAAACCCACATTAAAGATAAGCGTAAATGGGAAAATCCTGGAACAAGTCAAAAGCTACGTATATCTTGGTCATATAATAACAGAAGATGGGAAATGTGAAACAGAAATCAAGAAGAGAATAGGAATGGCCAGAGCTACATTCAACAACATGATATATATATATATATATATATATATATATATATATATATATATATATATATATATATATATATATATATATATATATATATATATATATATATATATATGTATGTATGTATGTATGTATGTATGTATGTATGTATGTATGTATGTGATACATCACGAGAATGCCGTGAAATGCTACCGTAATGTTTTCTCGATACCGATAGGTAATTGCTACTGTAATGTTTTCTCGACGTCACTTTCAGGTGCAAATATGTTAGTGGTATATTTCCTCAATTGCGCCACACAGGCTATACATAAACTCAAGAAGCAAACACTGTGGTCCTTAGAAAATGCTGTTATTAATACCACACAGTTCATCAACGCGAATAGGTGTCGCAGGTATTCAATCCCGCTAAATCTGTAAACCACCACTGATACATCACGAGAATCTACTGTTCTCTAAACACCGCTCTCAAAAATCCCTGCGGACACTAGCCGCGAGAGCTATTCACACATCACTCAAAAACAGTTCAGAAACAGTACATTATGACCAGAGTTCACCCGCTATCTGACATACTGTTTCCACGAAACTAAGAGGACATATTTTTAAACAAATCCATTACCAATTTGCAAGCAAGTACTCTAACCCAAAATGAACTCTACTCAACAAGTATTTTCCAAGATCATTTCCCTTTCATCACATCTGCACTCATCAGTTTGCCACACCCCCAGGGGGAAAAAAAATGATTCATCATTTTTTTTTTTTTTGAAAATCAACTCCCAAAAATTTAACGGTTAATGAAGTTATATCAAATACGTACAAAAATTAACTCCCAAAAATTTAACGGTCAATGAAGTTATATCAAATACCTCTTAAATTAATTCCCAAAAATTTAAAAAATTAATGAAGTTCTATCAATTACCTACAAACATATACATATGACAAGAGAACATAGCTCATCTACAAAAATATCATCAATAAATGTAAGATAACGACCAAATCATATAACATACTCATTCAAGCATACCAAAAAATAATCTAATACAAATCCAAATTAAGTATACATAGTACAAACTAAACAGAAAATAAACTACCGTAAGAGAAAAGACAAAATATGAAATGGGAATATGATAAGAATCAAATAGAATCATAAGATGACAATGAAGACAACAATTCCATACATGTAAAACAAATAGAACTATAAGAACCAATTACATTATCTAAAGTTATATAATTAACTTAACAATACAAAGAATGAGAGTATAAATAACGTAACACGAAAAAAAAAAAGTATACAAGAAGTATGAATTACATCAAAGATGAAACACGGAAGCATAAACAAAATATTAGACAATACTGAAAAGACAACAGAAAAGATGTAAAGAAATGACGAATAGTCAACAAAGAGAGATGAAAGTAAAGATGCAAATGTAAAGAAAGTTGGTAACAACACCTTACAGTAACTATCCAAATGTAACAACGTATTGTAAAATACAAAAATGCTAAAGTATATTTATATACTAACACAAAAAAGAAAGCTTATGACAAGCACAGCATAATAAGTAATTTAACTAAATTATAAACTTATACATAACTAAAAATAAATTACATCAACTATCACCCAAACAAAAAAATTATTAACGATAACACCCGTTTCGCATTGACGCATAGTCAAGCGCTAAGAACCAAAAAATACATCCAAGCATCACAACATTTTCAAAGAATTAATGTCACTACATAATAGTAACCCTAACATACAATCTAGCGCTGGCGCAGAAAAAAAAAAAAATATTACAATGTCCAAAACACATTTTTAAAAAAAAAATTACAATACAAAAAATGTTTCTTATCGTTAGGTTAAATAAAAATAGTATTTTTATTTCTAAGTAATATGTAGCTATAATTAACGACTAACAATTAAATTAGCTGAGTAACATAAAAATAATCTTATCTTTAAACAGACATACATGAAAAACGTGTAAGTTTTTTTTTCTCTTCTTTTTAAAAAAAAAATACATCAAAGAAACGTCACATTGGGTAATAAACTGTTAACTACAAACGAAGTATAAATATATAAGTGTAATATTATTTATCTTAACTATGTATTATAATCAGATATTTAAATTCTTTAAATGAACCAGAGTATCAGACGTCGCTGTTAATTCTACCCACTTAATTTAATAGGAAATTTAAGTTAATTCTAGCTGACCAAAAAAAATCGAATTGTTTAAATTATCAAATGTCATAATTTAGAAAAAATGGAAACCAAGTTTCAGAATACGTCCTTAACTTCAACGCAAAATCATTAATAATACATACAAGTTACGTTTAAAATTTCCTCTCACTAAACAATTAATTCAAATAATCTGTATATAAATATGTTAATTAAACATGGTACCAAACCCATAATGAAAAACAAAACCAACATTTTAAGTAGTGAATAAAATACTCAGGACTATCTATGAAAATGACTATTACATTGCCTCAGTAAATAAGTTTGTGCAAGAAATCAACTAATGCATAATTAAAATATAGTCATATAAGTAACAACCAAAAAATTATGGTAATCAAATGTTACAAAGAGATTACAAAATATTCCATTAACAACATATAAAGTAAAGAATACAATAACATTCAGTGTTTGTAAACAGAACAAAAAATAAACAGGACCTTTAAATAAAAAAAAAAATTCATTCGAGGTCTTGCGAACATCTCATCAACACGCGAGGTGACATCATGACACGGTGGGTTAACGTACTGGCTAGGCTCGCTTGAATGGACAAATGGCACATAGTGATCTATATCTCTCGCAGGTAATGTAAAATTAGAATGGTAACTCCCCTCGCAAAGTCGCTCGCTGTGAGACAATACAAATGAAAATATCTATTTTAATCCATGGTAAGATTATGAGTGAACACGGAAAATTTACTTTACAATTACCCAAACTCCTTGGTGGTGTAAGGTTGTGGCCCTTCCGCGATGTCAACAACTCTCGTCACATAGCAGACAACATAGAAGTCTCAGGGGCAACTTGACCTATAATTCACAGTTGTCAATGCGGTAGGCTGAAAAAAAAATTACTACCTTCACAAGACCGAGATGCTCTCTCAAACCTATCAGCATGACAACCAAAAGCATTAAAAAACTTATTACCGTTCCCATTACTCTGATTACTAATAATCTTGCTCTTATATGGAGCACAGCTAACCTGGTTGTGATCTCTATAATTGCTTTTGAGAGCATTGTTATTTGCTCTATCAACACCGTTGTACTGATTTAAATCCCAGTTACAATAGTTATGCTTAATACTTCTTCCCAGATAACAATGTCCACCAGATAGAACTGGCTTTTTAGCAGAAAAATTATTACTAGACTGATGAACTTTCATATAATTACTTCTGCTATAGTTTTCTAAACTTTTAGAATCACAATGTTGAGATCTGTCACATTTTTTCTTGTTTTTTTTAGAAGAAACGTTACCGTAGGATGAACTCCCTTGGTACTTTATAACCTTAGGGTTATGTCTCCTATCAAAATTATTTTTTTCTTTGCTTGTGGCAATGTGTTTAAGAAATGAGTCACACTGCCTTGACTGGGTATGACTAGAAGGTTTGACAATCTCTTTATTTTTTTGCACAACATTTGTTTCCTTCATGGAACAAGCAGTGGTATGTTTGTTACTTGTAACCAATTTATCAGATCTGTCAATAAATACGCGGTTGGTTTTTAACATACTGACTTGAGATTTAGTACTGTTTCTTTCCTTATCTACAGGACTGCCTATTACTGTAGAATTCTCTTTGTTGGACTGTCGCCAAGAAACAATATTATTGGAAATAGCATTGGTATTGCGTTGGAAGTTATATTTCCCACGAAACGACCTATGTCCACCATTCTTGACCGTAAAATCCACAAAAAGTGTATTAGGCTGGCTTTTTGCTTTAGTGCTCTGATAATAAGCAACTTTCTGTCTATCACTGTCAACATTGACAGAAGACCACATATTGCTATTTAAGACTACGTCAAGCAGACCATTCATTCTTTTTCTATCTTCTGCAATCTCAAAGTCTCTAAGTGCAATCTGTTCACTTAATTTCTTGTTTAAACTCTCAGCTTTTAAGACCTTGCAGCTTTCCTCTGCTAGCAAATTTTTAATCTTAATGAATTTGTCATTCTCCATCATTAACTCTTATGTATGTATGTATGTATTTGCCTGAATGGCGAGGGACACCTGTCTCTATAAAAGTAATAAGGGATACTCACGTAAAATCAATGTCAGGTTAGACATAGTAATAACCTGAGATTTCGCCTCGAGTATTAGCGGGCGTACGCGAAAAAAAAAAAAAAAAAAAAAACTCTTTCACTCTCTCTTTATCAACCCTTTCAATCTCAATATCATGACTATTCGTAAGCCTATCAACCTTCTCTAGGGATATGGTCTCCTTTTCTTTAATTTGGTGACCACACATCTCATTGTCAATTAATAGATCAGTAAGTGTTTCATTACACAACTTCTCATATTTCTTAATCTGAACTTTTAATTTCCCAGCAATCTCCGTCTTCTCTTGAACTTTTTGAGTCAGATTTCTAACTTCGCCATTTTTTTCCCCATCTGAGCTTCCATCTCTTTAATTTTGCACAATGCCGAGTCTAATTTTGCTCGAACACAAGCAAGCTCAGAATTTGATTTACATAAATCACCTGTAAGTTTAGTCACTTTTTATGTAGCTTATTCACTTCAGCAGTACTTTTTAAGCAACTTTCCCTTTGGTCCTGTGTACTCTGTTTTATGTCTCCTATTTGCTTCTCATCCTTTAACTCTTCTTTCTGGTTACTATGCATGCCGTCGCGCAATAACGTACGCATACTCTTCAATATGTTATCAGCATTTCACGGCATTCTCGTGATGTATCAGTGGTGAGCCAGATTCCTGGGTCCAGCCTACGCAGTTTTGTTGTGTTGAGAATCACATTTTACATTTGCAAGAACATTTGTTTGACCACATCAACACCAGTAGGACAGCTATACAATCAATGTCAGCTTGACCTGTTCTGACAAGTGTAGCAATATCTGGGTCAGCACTTGTTGACATTTGGCACAGTACAGTCAGGATTCTAAACTAGTGATTGTTTATCCTGCTGAAATAGAAGAGCAATGTTGAACTTAAAGTGCAAATTTCATCGTTGGATCTTCTTATGTGCTCAAAAAAATTGAACAGTGTAACAATTAGAAAGCAAATCTATTACTCAATAAAGTGGTAGTCTAATTTGTTAAAACTGAGCATACAGTCCACTGATACATCACGTTCAACACCCATATAGCTGTACGAAAACACTCGAAGATCCATAACCAACAACTTTGCTAGATCCTTAGCCATACTCAAATGAGGAATTGACTGAAATCTCTCATCAGCAAACTCTCTTAGAGCTCTCGATGCACAGACCAAAAACCTGTCCATAACATGTGACTCAAGCTCTGGACCTTTTAATCCCTGATAATCAGTCCCCTCTTGAAACAGATATTCTAATATAGGTCTCATATCCTCCGGATCTGTATCACAATCCTTTGTGACTTGATTACTTAGTCAACCATATATGTCTCAATTAAACTTTCATTATACCAAATCAAGTTTAGATCTCAAATATTGTATCATTAATTCCTGTACATCATCATATTCTATAATTAATCGATATAATTATTGACAACAACAACAATAGTTATCAATAGAATAGGATAGTGAAGATTGAGGCTTGCTGACATGGACAGAAGTGGCAACATTTACACACAACAAAACCACTTATCTGAAGATCATCCCGTCCCTTTCGCTAACACACTGGATATCACAAAGTTCTGGCGATAAAAAACTCCACTGCAGAAAGGTACAAGGACTAGGCTCTCTTGTCTTCAGATCCTTGCCACTGTACAGTATGCGCTCAACAATGCATAAGACGACAGGAAGTGAACACAGCAACTCCGCAACTCGTCACTTGAGGTCTACGTGCAGGCGAACTCTCAAAACACTGCACATATAGTTGAACTTGTATATGGACCGGAACAGGCACTGTAACTTTTATGGCATGAATGACGCTGGTATCGCTCAAATGTTTAATATTATGGACTTCTATAGTCATTCTTTCACATGCCTAAACAAATACTGTCAAAGTCTACTTGCAACTTTTGATACCAAAAAATTAGGCTGGAAACGCTGTACATCTGTAATTCCTCGCCGCTAGTAATGCTGTAGGCATTGGATTCAAATGTTGACCTTTTCCCCATACTGGCCACCACTGATACATCACGAGAATGCCGTGAAATGCTACCGTAATGTTTTCTCGATACCGATAGGTAATTGCTACTGTAATGTTTTCTCGACGTCACTTTCAGGTGCAAATATGTTAGTGGTATATTTCCTCAATTGCGCCACACAGGCTATACATAAACTCAAGAAGCAAACACTGTGGTCCTTAGAAAATGCTGTTATTAATACCACACAGTTCATCAACGCGAATAGGTGTCGCAGGTATTCAATCCCGCTAAATCTGTAAACCACCACTGATACATCACGAGAATCTACTGTTCTCTAAACACCGCTCTCAAAAATCCCTGCGGACACTAGCCGCGAGAGCTATTCACACATCACTCAAAAACAGTTCAGAAACAGTACATTATGATCAGAGTTCACCCGCTATCTGACATACTGTTTCCACGAAACTAAGAGGAGATATTTTTAAACAAATCCATTACCAATTTGCAAGCAAGTACTCTAACCCAAAATGTATGTATGTATGTATGCATGTATGCATGTATGCATGTATGCATGTATGTATGTATGTATGTATGTGTTAAGTCATATTCTACGCTAGAGTTAGGTGTTAAGGATTTTTGTGTAAGGTCCTGAAGTTTGTTAGTAAGTAGGTTAAGGTCATGAGATACATGACGTGTATATACATGTGTGTGGGTAGAGAAAGGTGTAACTCTGTTTAGAGTGTATTTTTATTGAAGTATGCAAGCTTGGAATGTGACATTTAAAAGTTCACTGTTAGAAGCATGTAGAGTATGGTTGAAGAATACTCAGAGGCGTTCATTTGTGAACTGAGGTTTACAGGACATGAGAAAAGCGTGCGAAGTGAATGAAGTTAGCATACATGTCAGAGAAGAATACTGAGTTGTTAAAAGGAGAGTCTGTGGCCATCCGTCGTGGGAGACGGTCAGTGTTTCTAGAGTATGTGAATAATGTATGTGATTTTCATTAGAACATATTGGATGTGACGCGATGATGTTTCGCATAAGGTGTATTTACAAGGCCTTTATATATTATTATTTATAAGCGCGTTGTGGGTTTCCCGCGCTGTAAAGTTCAAGAGGAACTTAGATGCCTGGTGATTAGACCAGAGGTATAGATATATGTGCGAGGAGTGAATGCCGCACTTTGGATTAAAAGACACGTCGTTTTCCCGTGTCAGAAGGAGGTCTATGGTAGGACTATTATATGTTATTATTTGAATGCGCGTTGTGTGTTTTCCCGCGCCAATAGGAGGTCTACGCAAGCGCGTTGTGTGGTTTTCCCGCGCTGTGAAGTTCTGGAGGAACTTGGATGTCTGGTGATTAGACCAGAGATAAATATATATATGTGCGAGGAGTGAATTCCGCACTTACATTGAAAGTAGGACCACGGAGATATATGTGCGAGGTGTGAATGCCGCACTTACATTGTATACAGACCATATAGAGATTTATGTGCGAGGGGTGAATGCCGCACTTACATTGAATGCAGTTGTTACCAGTACGTAAGGATGACTGTATTACATATTTTGATCATGCAAGTATTTGTACTATTGTTGCTGATGTCCAGGACTATGCTGTTGAGATTATATGTATGGAACTGTGACCCAGACTTCTGTCAAGTTATTTCATTCGCGTATGTACTGTCTTGAGTGTCAGTCAAAGTTATATTCCATTGTAACATTACAGAGGTAACATTTATCATAGGTATCAGTGGTGGTTTCCAGTGATTTAGGGGGCTCAATTTTCTGAACCCAAGACTATTACCCAGGACTATTACGGAGAATCAGTCAACCCGCCTGTAACTGTCTTTTTTTCCTTGTTGATGTGGTCACTGGCCCAAGACAGTATAATAGCCGGAAGCACAGGCCTCGTTCTGACGTCGGCCGTGTACTTCTGTTAAATAGGTTATCATCAACCCTGCAGTAATACTTATTGTAGATAGAAGTTCCGCCAATCTGCGGCTCCCACAATATATCTTCGTCACTGGATTTCTGGACAATATAAGACTAACAGTCTTGGATGGCTACCTCGAGCACAAATATATAAGTTCTGAAATGGCGGATCAGTGAACTGCTGTTCACCCTAGGTAATCCTTTACATGTTCTGCCACCGAAAAGCGTAATAATGCATAAAGGTCGGTATTACCTGGCAAATGAATCCTCAGAACATCACAAGGAATTCTGTCGTCATCCCGACGCACAGAGATTCACTGGGGAAAACTGCCATAGCAGTTACTTCGAAGATTCTCCCCGAAAAACAATGGACTCTTGGTCCCTTCAGAAAAAACAGGACCTCCCGGCTTCCCGGAAGTATATCTCACTCCCGCTTAAAAAAACCTTCCCCTAGGCCTACGCCGAACTGTCAACCTCTGACCCTAAAGGTCAAACACAATGAATGAATAAACAAGGGAAGACAACCCCTAATCAACCTGACATCGCAGGTAAAGACACAATTATACTTATGATACAAACATAAGCAAATAACTTGACAGATGACTCCGTCGAAAATGACAGCAACATTACTACCACCCCCCTGTAAAAAAAAAAAAAGTGCAATTTTTTTTTTTTAAATATGTTCATGAGCAAGATAGCACCAGTATCACTTCTGTGCTCATGCAAACAATGAACCTAATATCAGGTACAATAGAAGAGGGTACAAATCATCTCCCAACATAGGAGAAAATATTTCCTTTAAGCCAAACAAACTAAGGGATACCATTCAAGAAACCTAAGTTGCTGGCAATACCAATCATATATCAAACATTACTAAATAATATAACCATAGCAATATACAAATGTCAATGCTATTTTAGCAACATATCACTGATGGATGGACAAAATGAAATTTGTTAAATTATCTAAACATCATCCAAATACATTTGTATTACAACATATTATGATATGAAGGACAGACCTAAGTCTGAAAATATATCAGGAAAAACTAGGACACAAGATTTAACTGGAATCATGTGGGCATCTAGACAATATGTCCGCCATCACATTATCCGAACCACGGATAGCTCGCACCGTGAAATGGAAAGGCTGAAGAGCAATAGCATAACGAGTAGATCTCGAGCTCTTCAAATCCTTACTTTGCATAGCCGTAAGAGCTTTTTGGTCGGTTTCCATAAAGAAATGCGCGCCCAGAAGGAACCTTTGTAGCTTAAGAATGGACCAAACCATAGCCAACAATTCACGGTCCAAAACCGAGTAATTCCTTTCTGCCGCATTCAGCTTCCTAGAAATATACATTACAGGATGCAGAGTTCCTGAATATTCCTGCATTAGTGCCGCTCCAATGCCAGTGGAAGAGGCATCACTACGAAGGACAAAAGTCTTATCAATCGTTGGTAGTCTTAAGATAGGATGAGATGAGAACAAATTCTTAACCTGATCCAATGAAGATTGGCATTCTTGGGACCAACGCACCATATTAGGAGAACCTTTTTTCAATAACGTTGAAAGTGGTGCCATAATGGAGGACAGATTCTCAATGAATCTTCCATAGAATTGTATCAATCCCAAGAGACTACGCACTTGCTTTTTTGTCTTCGGAACCGAGATATTTAATATCTTTGAAATGTTTTGGTCCTCTGTCTTCAACAGACCATGACCAACTCGATGACCTAGGAAGGAAATTTCACTAAACCCAACAAAAGCTTTAGAGGGTTTAGCAGTCAATCTATGCTCACGTAGAGTAGATAGCAATTCCTTTAGACCCACATAGTGTTCTTCCCAAGTATCGCTGAAAAGACAGATGTCGTCTAAATATGCAATGACATCTGCACGATCTGATAGAATTCGTCGCATCATGCGCACGAAAGTCGCTGGGGCGTTCATAAGCCCGAAAGGCATAAAATTCCATTGAAACAGACCCCTAGGTGTCGAAAAAGCAGTGAGAGGTTTGGCGTGTTCCGTCAGTGGGACTTGCCAATACCCTTTCGACAAGTCTAGTTTAGTAAAGAATTTAGCTTTAGAAAGTCTAATAAGTAGATCATCTAATAACGGCATAGGTTCAGCATCGAACTTCGTAACTTGATTTAATTTGCGATAATCAACGCAAAGACGTATGTTATTGTCTTTCTTTCGAACAATAACTATCGACGAAGAATAAGCTGAAGTGGATGGTTCAATTATTTGTAGTTGAATCATTTCATCCAATTCTTTCTCGACTTGTGCTTGAAAATGAATAGGTATTGGGTATGGTCTTACTCTGATCGGATTACGATCAGTAAGTATGATGTCATGTTCTATGACATCTGTGTGTCCAGGAATGTCGGTAAGGACATCCTGATATGATTGTAACGTAGAGGATACTTGACGCTGTTCCTCAAAAGACAAGTTGGAAGAGACTGTAACGTCTCTCCACGATTCCGTTGAAGTAAGTGGAATCGCAGGAAGAGGTAAGTTCACGTCAGAAAAAAATAGTTTCCTCATCCTGTATAACGGACAGGGATGAGATGTGACCATGTTGAACTGGAGAGTCGTCCGTCGCCTGGAAAATAGGCTGTAAATAGTCTGGACGTTCAATAAACTCTGTTAGCATATTTATATGGAAGGTTTTATGCCTTCCATCCACATCGACAATATAGTCGACATCAGAAATTTTCGAGACTATAGTGTATGGACCCTTCCAAGAAATGAGAAGTCTATTCTCTCTTGAGGGCAGTAAGACATATGCTTTGTCTCCAGGACAAAGTTGACGTAGGCGTCTTTTCTTATTAGCAAATCGCCTAGCTTTTTCTTTCGCAAATTCGGAAGATGAAGTTGCTAACCTGCACGATTCGATAATCTTTTCTCTAAGAGCTATAACATATTCATATGACGATTGTGTATCATCGTCAATATTATCGGAAGTTATCAAATCGTGTAACAAGGACATTGGCCCGCGCGGTTGCGCGCCAAAGACAAGTTCGAAAGGAGAAAACCCTGTATGCTCGTTGGGAACCTCTCTATAGGCAAAGAGGACTGCAGGTAAAACCCTGTCCCAATCTTCAGGATGATCCTCCGTTATCTTGCCAAGTAAGTTCTTTAGTGTCCTGTTAAGACGTTCTACCAATCCATTGGACATTGGATGATAAATACTACTGAGAGACCTTTTAATGTCTAGCGTAGCCATTACCTGAGACATAACGTCCGAAATTAACTGAGTGCCGTGATCCGACAGTATTTCTCCGGGGAATCCCAGACGAGAAAATACGAGCCAAAGAGCATCAGCGATATCGACAGTTGATATGCTCTT
The DNA here is from genome assembly GCA_024509875.1 of Oreohelix idahoensis. Taxonomy (NCBI): domain Eukaryota; kingdom Metazoa; phylum Mollusca; class Gastropoda; order Stylommatophora; family Oreohelicidae; genus Oreohelix; species Oreohelix idahoensis. The sequence continues at coordinate 3,476 of JAMPIV010007830.1, read as the reverse complement.
CAGAGGAATAGCCTCTGGCCAACGCGTGCACATGTCCACGCAAGTGAGGATAAATTGGTGTCCTCTGGCTGACTTAATTTTGAACGGACCAATGATGTCTATAGCCATTTTCTGAAACGGCCGAATCGGAATATCTGCAGCCTGAATAGGAGCAGCATGTCTCGGACCCCTAGACTTGACCTCTTGACAAATTTTGCAAGATCGGCAATAAATTCGGATGTCTTTATTCACGAATGGCCAAAAGAATGACGCAAGGACTCTAGTTTTAGTTCTGGAAAAACCCATGTGTCCCGCACACTGAGAATCGTGTGCATGCCGAAGAATTAAGGCTCTCATACACTTAGGCACAAGAATTTGCGAATGCATAGACTTGTCCGAGTGTTGTACCATTCGTACCAATATACCATTCTTCATAGTAATATACGATTTGTGATTCGTATTTTGATTGGGATCCCCTTTCTTTGCAAGAAGGAAGTATTTCTTCAAAGAAGGATCCTCTTCTTGACGTTTAACAAACGAGTCATGGGAAATCACCAAGTGCTCGTCTTGGCTATCAACTTCATTACTATTATCAGATGAAGTTGGGGGATTAAGAGCTTGAGCTCTTGTCATCACTGCATTGACCGTTTGAATGTTTTTTTTCTTCCCAACTAGAAATTTGTTGCGGGGTGCATTCCTTAACCCCATGAATACGACCGATTATAAGATCCGCAATAGGATTAGGAAGAAGACATGCATGGACATCTCCTGTGAAGAAAGGAGTGTCAATCCTAATAATAGCAGTAGGATAGCTTTCCATAGTACCACCAAATGTAACACATTTGATTGTTTTTTCCAGTGGCACAGCAAGGATCTATCAGAGACTCCTTAACCCCGACGGTAGTACATCCCGAATCGAAAAGTACTGAGACTAGCCTATCATTTATTAGACCTTTATCTAAGATGAGAGATCCTCTCCCATCATGCGCAACTGTAGCAGGTAGAGCAGGAAGAGGGTGACCACAACTTAGCGTAGATACAGTCGATGAATCGAACAATGTTAAGCATTGGGGGCATTCAGTTGCTCTCCCAAAAATCGAAAGCACAACCAGTGATAGCCCTAGAGTTACCACTATCATTTACTGTATTACAGGCTCCATCAAACTCTTGTTGTGCAGAGTTTGCCTGTTGGTAAGGTCTTTTCTTGTTAAACCTAGGTCTACCTCGATTATCATTTCCCCTGTAATTATTTCGACTATCATTTCCCCTGTAATTATTTCGAGTATCATTTCCCCTGTACTGTTATCATATTGCCTATTGTAATCATCATTCCGGTTTGAATCCCGGTTTCTAAATTCACCATCGTCATAATCTTGACGTCGAGAATGATTACCTCGAAAATTTGAATAGTTATTATTTGGATAGCCTTTGCGAAAGTGTCTCAAATTATTACCACTAAAATTACGAGAACTACCATCTTGTCTCCACTGCATAGACGAAGAACCATCATGTGTTGGATTACTCCGCTTCTGAGTGTAATTTTGATTACTTCCCCTATTCCAATTTTGTTGAGCACCCTGAAATTTTTTTTTGAAATTAGGGCCATATGGTGTTGCCGAAGCAGCTGGCAACCCTTCTTTCACTTTAGAATTGCTAACTGTAGCATGGGGATGTGCTGTGGCATACTGACAACAGTATTCCTCCATTTCTTTTAAGTTTTTAGGCTTACGCTCATGAAGGAATGCAAGAAAAGAATCATTAACAGATGACAAAACCTTATCTCGCAATAATAAGTCCATTAGACCTTCATATGTTTTCTCAATCTGAGACAACTCAACCCATCGTGTAAATGTACGACGTATCTTTGTAACAAAATCAGAGAAATCTACTCCATTTTCTGGCAACATTGTCCTAAAACGAAGACGATAGTCTTCTTGTTTTAGTTGATATTTTTTTAGTAATGCTGCCCTGACAACATCATAATTAGTCCTCTCATGTTCGTCTATTGTCATAAGAGTAGTCACTGTGTCACCTGTAAAAAATGGCATCAGTTGTTCAACATATTTTTCCTTTTTTATGTTATGCGTATCGCACAAAAATTGGAATCTATCTAGATAATCTGCTACGTCATCCTTTAAAGGATTGAAATGAGGCAATTTAATCCTACTAACAAACTCCCTTGTCGTACTCGAAGTTGTTTGCTGAGCACCCGTACTCGCCAATTTCAATTTCTCTAACTCCAAAGTTGCGAGTTTTTCATCAAGTTCCATCTTCTGTTTTCTTTCCTCATGTTCCATTTTTCTAATTTCAGCCTCAGCTTGAGCTTTCCTCTCCTCTGCAGCAGCTTGAGCTTTCCTCTCCTCTGCAGCAGCTTGAGCTTTCCTCTCCTCTGTAGCAGCTTCTTTGTCTAATCTCCTTTGTTCAGATTCTTTGTCTAATCTCTTTTGTTCAGCTTCAAATCTCCTTTCCTCCACCTGCATCTGCAATTTCTTTTGTTCAGCAGCAATATCAGCTTCTCTGTCTAGCCTTTTTTGTTCAGCAGCTGCTTCTCTTTCTAATCTCTTCTCTTCAGCCATAGTTTTTTTTTCCTCTGCAGCAGCCCTTCTCTCTTCAGCAGCTAATGCTTTGTCATACTGAGCAACAGCCCACTGTTCTAACTGTTGACCAGTCTTATCAAGGGCTCTCCCTTGTGTAATAAAGTAGTCCAATGTAGACATCTTGTCTACTGAGATCAGTAACTTGCAGAAGCAAATATATTAAATTATCCCACTTTAATGGGAGACAAGTCTGAAATGATAGACTTGTATACTCACTTCACTTTATTTACTGTCTTAGTCTTAGACAAAGACTTTGTATGTTCCTCTTGTTTATAATGTACCCAAAAAAATCACCTGAGTACCTGTGGAAAAAAAAAAATTCCCTTATATCCCACTCACTATGGGCACAAGTCTTTTTTATAAAGAACTTGAATATAAAACATGGACCAAGTATAATGTTATGGATGACTTGTATGAACTCAGTAATGTTAGTAACAAACAAACAAAAATAACCTCCAAAAAAACGGGGGGACAATTGAAACGATACAAAACAATACAAATGGCAACCCTGTTTTAACCAAAAATGTGTAGAGAAAGACACAAGAAAGGAGAGACCTACAGAATACAAACAAAACAAATCGACAATCAAAACTGAAAAACAGACAAAATATTACAAAAACAACGTTAAGTACAATTACATGCACAGCTGACATCAATAGCGCCAAGTGTCTCTACAAAGTTCCAATGGATAAAAATTTGGCAGCACCTACTGTACGCTTACAGTTAAGCCCGATCACGTGGCATATTTATCCGTATGACCCACCAACGAAAAACACCCTCAGAAAAGTTGACACAAAATACAGTAGAAGGGACATATACCAGATAGCAATGCATGTTCATTGGTGGGTGCAGAACAAGTGCAGTCACACTGAAACGAAATATAAATGTTCTGCTAGGGGG
>JAMPIV010007829.1:0-51479 GCA_024509875.1 Oreohelix idahoensis | reverse complement strand
TTTGTATGTAGAGTTTAATGTTCGTTCTTTAAAGAAAGTTTTTTTTGTTTGTTTTTGATGTTATGTGTTTTAGGCTGGATTATGCGTTGTGGTCTTATAGCAATGCTATCACTTTTTTTGTGTTGTGTCGATAATTTATTGTTGATATGTGATAACTTGTATAAACTTGTTTAAATGACTGACTATTATGTTTTGTTTAGTTATAAAAACTATTTTTTTGTGAGTATTAGTATATGGTAATACTTTGTTATTTTCTTTTGTGCTTTTCGATCGTGTGTTTTGTATTTATTTTGAAATACGGTTGTTGATCTAAATAGTTTATTAGTATATATTTTTAAACGTTCTCTATATTCATACTTTTGCTTTCTATCTGGTCGTTTGTTGATTATCCTTCATTCCATTCCTTCTTTTCTGTTGTCTTTTTTTCAGTATGGTTTCATATATTTTTTATTATTTTTTGGTTTACAATTTCGTGCTTTGATTTACGATTCACTTCATTTTCTTGTGTATACTTCTTCTTTCGCTTCTTATACTTTTATTCTATGTATTGTTACTTAAATGATATAACTTAATATAGTGTAGCTACTTGTGATATTTGTAATTATTTTTTACATATAAACAAAAATTGTTTGAATGGGGGTTCTAATATTATTGTTTTTTCTCATATTTCATGATTTCATACTTACCTTTATTACGGATCATTTTTCGTTTGCTTGATCTTGTCTTTTCTTGTACTATCGGTTTGTTTCTATTTAGAGTTGTGCTGTATTCACTTAACTTGTTTTAGTAATGCATATTTTTGGTATGCTTAATTGATTACATTGGATACTTCATTTTTACATTTCACTTAATGCTTATATTTTGTAAGATGTCTTTATTTTAACTTAACTTAAGGTAATTCTTAGACACATATGTTAGAGTTTTCATTGTCCTCTTAATCTTTTGGTTTTGGGGGAATGTATTTGTCGAAAACATTGATAGAATCAATTTTTTTCTGCTGGGGGTGAGTAAGATGGTTGTTAAGAAAAGAACTGGTGTTTGTAAGGGGAAAGTAAACTGGAGTATGTTAGTAGTTGAAATAGATTTTGAAGTTATAGCACTTAGTTGCTTGTTAGCTATCGAATTATTTAGAGAGTATCTCGTGATAGTTTTTATTTTCGAGAGACAGATTACACGACAGCGTGAAAAGCGCTGATATATTTATATTCTGTAATGTTTTGAACGGAGTGAGAATAGCTCGCTGCTAGCCCGCAATTGTTTGTGTTATGTGAACAGTGAAAGAGTCTCGTGTCTGCTTTTGAGCGGGACGAGGTGTGTGTTATCTAGGGAGAGTGTTCCAGGCGTTTGACCGGGAGGAAGACAGGTGTTTTGGGAAAGTGTGAAATGCTCTGTACAGTTGCTCTGAATTTTTAAAAATTGTCGACGGATTTTTCGCTGTGGGGTACTAGCGTAGTAGTATGAAACTGCAGTTTTTGATGATTGTGGAAATGTTTATAACTGCAGTGTGCAGTCTTTAAAGGCCATTATCTCTGTGTGAGGAGTCCGCTTGATTAATAAGATAGTTACTTTAGGCCATGAATCATGATAGCTCCTGTGAGAGGATTGTTATTGAGGATTCTTTATAGCGCTGAGTTTAATAAGAGTACTTTAGGCCATGAATCATGATAGCTCCTGTGAGAGGATTGTTATTGAGAAGAGTACTTTAGGCCATGAATCATGATAGCTCCTGTGAGAGGATTGTTATTGAGGATTCTTTATAGCGCTGAGTTACTTTAGGCCATGAATCATGATAGCTCCTGTGAGAGGATTGTTATTGAGGATTCTTTATAGCGCTGAGTTTAATAAGAGTACTTTAGGCCATGAATCATGATAGCTCCTGTGAGAGGATTGTTATTGAGAGGATTCTTTAGAACGCTGAGTTTAATATGATACTCTAGGCCATTATTATGATATCATTGTAGCCCGCCGAATTAGTGGCGCATGTTAACCTTATGTGGTAATTTATATCTTGGGTTGTGCTGTGATCGGTATTCTATGTGTATTTTCATCAATGTGGTTGTGACGTGAAATAAAAAACCATATGAAATGTCACCAGTCGTTTACAACCATCCATGACTCTTGTGTGTACGTACCTGTGGTGTAAAACGACTAACTAATCCAACACTCACGCACTTAATTATTTACAAGGTGTGACAGGGGAACTTAACACGTATTTAGAAATAGCCCCGGAGATTTGTGGGCGTGTGGTCTATTATGTATCGAGAACCTGTGCATCGCTTACCAGTAGACTCTACAGTGTTTGCCTGTGTGGCGTATATGTAGGTATCAAAACTGTATAGACATTACCAGATCCACAACAAACAGAAACGTTTAGCAGATAATCATAAGACACCATAACACCAACCCTTTGTATCAGTTTCAGTGACAGCCAATGATTGACTTTCACGTGCTTTGACGGAGGTACAACAGTATATGACCTTCCCGGATTTTCCTATTAATTTTAGGGGGGTGTAATGAAACACTTGTTTTGTTGTTAACACAATATATGATGTACCTGTATTTTTCTGACCATTTTGCACGTTTGTTAGCGGAACGCTACAGTATATTTTCTTTTATTGACAAATTGTTTGTCCAATTATACCTTGTATTGAGAAAAATAAACATCACTTATTGATGTACCTGTATTTTTCTGACCATTTTGTCACGTTTTTGTAAGCGGAACGCTACAGTATATTTTTACTTTGACAAATTGTTGTCCATTATACCTTGTATTGAGAAATAAACATCAACATATTGATGTACCTGTATTTTTCTGACCATTTGTCACAGTTGTAAGCGGAACGCTACAGTATATTTTTCTTGAACAAATTGTTGTCCCCCATTATACCTTGTATTGAGAAATAAACATCACATATTGATGTATCTGGTATTTTTCTGACCATTTGTCACGTTTTGTAAGCGGTACGCTACATATATTTTCTTGACAAAGTTGTTGCCCATTATTATGAACTTGCATTTGTTGCTGATTTTATATTTGATGAGAACCTATAAAACAGTTTGGTACTTGGTTCATGGTAACTGAGATAGTTACTCCAACACCGATAGTTATTTTGATCAGTATAGTTGTTCTCAACTCATAAATAACGACTATTACATAAGTTGGAGATTTAGAGACCACTTTTTATAATAAATACTTTGTAACTCCATTAACCAGATAGTAATAATGCTATTATTTATATTGTTGCGACGAAACACATAGACAGGTTCCACCAAACTTGTCCAGATTTTTGGTGTTTGTTTAAGACCCATATATACATCCTGGTAAATCACTGACGCAGTGGCAGGCATTGGGGTGGTCGCCTGTAATCATATGATTTGTATTATATTTACCACGTTCTATATTGACAGTTACGATGAGCGTATCGCTCCAGTTTCATATTTTTTTAATATTAAATTTATAGATTAACATTTCCATGTATGTATATTCCCATGTTCATTATATATAATATATATATATATATATATATATATTTATAATATATATATAGTATATATATATATATATATATATATATTATATATATATATATATTATATTGATATATATATATATATATATATATATATATATATATATATATATATATATATACGAGGCTCGTATAATTACATTTTTTTTTTCGTCCCACGGTCTGTGATTTGACCATTAGTTCTATGCTGTTAGGCTGATGTTCGTTAGCAGCTACTACACTTAAGATTGTTAAACACTTAATAAATATTAGTTGTCAATTCTGTTAAATAAATGCCAAAGTATTTTTTTTGTTTTGTTTTTATTTGTGTTGTTTGCACAACCCATGAAAATCGTATGCGATTATTTTTTTATTTTATTTTTTTATTTAAATGTTATCATTAAGTATGTTATTCATTATGGTGATGACTAACGCACAGCGTTGTTTCATATTTGATATTGTTAAGAAGTAGTGTACATTCAATACTGTTATATGGCGAAAAGTGTATTAACAAATTTTATGTTATCCCCTGTTTTAACGCATTATAAATATATCTGGGAATCCCCTCGTTTTACGAACAAAATATTTTTTTTTTATTTTTATTTTTTTTTTAAACTGATTCAGTACGTTAATTATTTTTCAGCTCTGGACGGAATTATTTTTTAGGCCCCAAAAATTTACACATACATATTTTACGTTTTACAGACAATGTGTGTCTAATCATGAGTTAAAGTATAACATATTATATATATCAAATTAAAGTACATTGGATGAACAATATAAATCCATATGCCTTTTCTAGCTAATTTTATGTTATGTTTATGTTATAACAGATAACATGTACACGGGAAAAAGATAACTTGAAATTTTGAACAAAATAATTTTTCGACTTACGTAAGGCTTGTAACATAAATTGTTATCACATACCTACAGTTTTTCACTGCTCTCTTTGTGCAGGTAAACCATTTAGAAAACACGAAAAAGTTAAGAAAGTTATGGTTTGATCACACAGTTTGTTCACTGTTTCAAATATTAGTTAAACATATCCTGTGGTGTTTTCGGCCATTATGGCGATAATCGACACAACACGATTAAAGATGAAGATAAATGTGAAAAAAATTCCTTCAAACGCAAATAAATGATGTTGAATGCTTGTTGAAATTGCCCAGTTTTGTGTTTACTTCCGTTCGAGATAAATTCCGGGCAGTATAAAATATCAGAATAGAAAGAAACAACGAAATAAATCAGCGTCTTTTAAAAGATCTTGCGGTCACAGCGGTCGGCCATTGCATCTTTTAATAGATCTTACGTACGGAATCAGTTAAATTTTTTTCTGAGAGACTCTACCAATAGGTTAGACCTAGTCTTTTATAACAGTCACTAGCATGAGGTACTTAGTTGATAGTACGCAAATGTCTCCCTTTGGGATACATTTGTGTGGCCAGGGTCGTATGTGACCGCGTGGCCTTTCTCGCTAGCTTTGTCCCTCCTATTCCACGCTTATGCAATTTATATGTGCTAGAAGATGCTACATGTAAGAATGACAGACCTTAAAAAGCAAATAAGAGACGTTTTTTTTAATTACACAAAACGCAGTATTCATTCAAAGTTCAGTTAGCAGTAACTGCTCTGACAGGGCAAACGTAGGTCAGTCCCAGATAATAATGAATGGGTTTTTTTAAGCGCGAAAGTGGGAAATGAATGTTTGTGTGATCTGGTTTTTTTTTTTAATCCTATTGTTAAGTTGGAAAAGATCACACATGTGAAAAAAAAGTCGAAATAACAGAATGTTGTGTGCAAAAAGGTCGAAAAGCTGAGGAGAGGAGTGCAAATGTTAATTATTGTGTCGTGTGTAAAAAGGACGGGTCGTGTGGAAAAAGGCGGGGGAAAAAAAGAAGAAATAGTATAAATAGAAGAGTTGTGGGCGATAGGCAGAGATTTCAGGATTTATGATTCCAAGGGATACCATAATTTTAGACTAGTGAGGATTTTTACAGATAGCGTTAGGTGAACTTCGTCTTTGAGGATATCAAGACAAGTTTTTTTTTTAGTAGACAAGTGTGTATATTATTCAGTCGGATTATATATGTTTCATTTTGGATAAACAACCATCATTTTTTGTCGCAGAGTGAAGATAATTTTGCCTATTTGAAATTTTCTGTCCATCCTGTATATTGCTTTATTTTCTGTCTATCCTAAGTTTCGGATAAAAAAAACTGTTTCTCCACCACCTTAACTCAGGTGAAGATTCGGTCAACCCGTTCGTTAGGATTTTCCAGAGTCGGCTTTCTATATTTATGGCCTGTCTTCTTCCCCCATTGTTAATGGAACCACAGCACGTACAAGTGACATTCAATATGCAAACTAATTTGCAGCGATACTTTTGGCTATCGTGAGAACTTTAAAAAATGTAGCGGGTAAAGCGAAAATAATTCTTTCTTTCTTTAAGAAACTAGTTTTTAGACTTCACTTGGTGATACGCATACTGAAAGAGAAAGACGCACTTTCCTGTAAAGTAAAACTGTGCATAGGGAGACTTGAGTTAAAACAAACAAAGTGCCCTCTAGTTTAACTTACAGAATATAAAAATTCCGGAGCGGGTATGTATTCGCTTTTCCAGTATATATAGGAAATTGGCTCAAATATATAGATATGAAATATATTACTATCAGGGTGAAAGTCTAATGAAATATATTTACTATCATGGTGAAAGTCTAATGAAATATATTACTATCATGGTGAAAGTCTAAGTGTATTATATAAACGGGTTTCCTTTATCATGTATGTATCATAAATGCTTACGAAAATTCATTTATTTTCACTGCTTGTATTTTAAAGCGATGTTATGTTACAATGTTTGTATCATTCATAACTTCAATGATCATTTTACTTTTCAATGTTTTGTTAACATTAATGTATGAGCATGTTATTATGAATGCTGGAAGGAATGAACGGTGGAAAGCAAAGAAGGATGTGACCCTTGTTCTTGTGTATGTACATGGACTGGCCAGCTAATTCATTCACAGCAGACAGGAATGTTTAAGAATGGACTGACCTATTTTAGGAACGAGACGCATGCATGGATACCAACATGCCTACGCTGGACACTGCTTAAATTGTTTCTGTAGTAATCTGCATGTTGCAGCAGAAGAGTAGTTACACATGTATTTTTGTTTTGTCTAACAGATTTATGCAGTGCAAGTCTTGTCTCTTATTGCTGAAAAGAGGTTACCTTTGGCCAGTGGCCATTTAGTCCTCGTCCACCAGTCACAATAATTCCCTTCTATTACTACAATTATTTCAAGTATTTCAAAGATTCTCAACACCAAACCTCACCCTACCATACTCCACCCATTTTAATCCTCCATCCCACCTTTGGAAGCAAATTCGTTATCTGTGGATATCGCATAAACTGTGGATACGTTACATCAATCTTGGATTTATAAAAATCGTGTTCAGATTATGTGCCCTTTGTGGATACCTTATTCGAACAGTGAAGTCGTTACACCAACCTTGGATTTATAAAATCGTGTTCAGATTCTGTGCCCTTTGTGGATACCTTATTCGAACAGTGAAGTTAATTTCAAGCATTGGATTACGTTATATTTTTCCAAGAGAACCCCAGGATATAAGTTGTTTCCAACATTCACACCAAAGGAACAAAGGAACAAACATTCATTTTCACACAAACAGTATTTCACATATTTTCCAGCAAAAGCCTATCAGGACTGCCGGGAACTTTACTAACACAATTCATTCATAATCCTTGTTTTCACTATTTGTGTAACAATTTTTTTTCTTCTTTAAAATCATCAAAAATTGTAAAATTGTTGATAGGATTGTTTGTTTTCTCGTGATAATCTTTATTATTATTTGCTGTAAAATCCTTTGATTTATTTACATTTCTAAATTGAATAAAATTGAGTTAACCTCGATAGGATTGTTCGTTCAGTTCAGACTACCAAATCCTCAATCTAACTTTACTTCTTTACCCTACTATTTGTGAGTGACAGTGTGTGCAAAAGAGTAATATTGTCGCCAGAGAAAACAAGAAGAGCTTGTGTTTGGTTTTCTTAGTGAAGAACTCACTGACTCAGCCTGTGCCTTCTGCCTATCTCTCTTGAGCACCACTATCACACGTCCGTGTGCACTATTGTCCATCACGCCTATACAGCTGTCAAGCTTTACCTACTATTAATTATATTTTCATGCGACAATTTTGTGAAATTTACAGTGTTTGTTTAATGACATCAATAAACTCTAATAGGATTTTTTCTACATTGCTGTTTGTGGAACTTTACAATAATTTCTTGTGGATATACGTTGTTGTGCTGAAACTGTTTTGCTTATCACCAAACTCAAAGGGAAGAACATTCCTGGGTTGAAAAACTGAGTAAAGGTCAAGTATTACCACCTCTGGCGGAAGGCCAGTTAGCACTTGAACCACAACGACAAATGAAGGATTAATTCTGACTAAATAAAATCTATATAACTACTAGTGCCGTATAAACATACACGGCCACATGGGGACTAGGAACAGAAGAGGACAGAATGAGTTGGAGATAAATAAATATGAAAAAAAAAAAAAAAAAAATCAAGACATATTAAAAACAGAATATTATATATTCATACATATTATTAGAGGGCGGCAGAAAAATAGAAAAATAGGATAAGAGTGGAAAGAGTCAAAATAGAACAAGAGAGGAAAGGGTGACCTCAGACAAAGGTGTGTAGAGTGTTAAGACCAGCTGGTTTTAGACACCCCATGCGGTGGATAAGACGGTTCTCAAGCTGTTCTCGGCTAGCAGTGTCAGAGGAGCAGGATCTGATCGCCGTGACCTGGATGTCGATGGGACCATGGTGGTCAGGACCATTAAAGTGTATGGCAACTCGTAAGACGAATCACCTTTTTCAATTTTTGTTCACACCCATCCATTGCACTCCACGTCTTACCGCAGTTCCCCTCAACTGTCATGCTATCAGTGCCACAGGAACCCTAATTGGCAGCTCACATCTCTAGGCCACTGAACATATCGCATTTAGGCTAGTTGTGGTTCGCGTTGAGTCCCGAGCTCATCGTCCGATCTCACAAGCGACAGGCGGGATAAAATGTTTGCACGCATTGGCGCTGATAACAAGTATGTGGCGTCTGTGACTTGAGTACTGGGGGCTCCTACAATTTCTAAGTTACTTCTACATCTCATAACACATGGATTCAGTTAATTAAAATGCCCAACCAAAAGGTCATTTGCACCTGCTCACGCACCGTAAACCCCAAGGTCATTTGCACTGAAACATGCGCCATAATATTTTTTTTAAAATGGATCCAGTAAGAATGTTACCACGATACAATCATTAGAGGACAAGATCCTACAATCGTTTACGCAATGTCTCCTACCCAAAGCCCAAATAAAGAAAATACAGGCTATTTTTCTTTTAAATGTTACTATTCTTTATGTTTGTAGACACCGTTAACAAGAGGACTGAGTAGTTTGATCAGCGGGGGCCTTCTTACATGAAAGTGGTAAGAGCAGACAAACTAAAAGATGAAACGTGCTGAACTCATAAGGGCCTGGACCACTACTATCAAGCTTACCTGTGACATGTTAACTTGTCCCACAGCCAGAGTTTTAAAGCCCATTAACGTTCTATTCTTGTACTTCTTCCGCCGCTGCAGCATGACATGCAGCCAGTTGGCATCTCTCTTCAGGAAGTGTGGGTACTGTGAAATTAAGTAAAGAAACATCACATTGCAGTCACTGACTTGTTTAGAACTGTCCTCTCCTGGCTTTCAAATAATATGATAATTCATTTTGTGTAAGACAAGCGCTAAGCTTACTGGACCTGAAGCAGACACTGGGGTCACTAATGCCGATAATGGATAGCAAAAATGAAAAACAATGCACGCTGCGCCAAGCATGTCGTAAAAAGATATTAAGGAGGGTTGTGCATGAGACTAATAATCTCATCATATAAAATAAATATATGTGGTTCCCGTGGGGGTCTCTGAAAAGATAACGAAAGAGACTGCTGCACTCTCAGACTTGTCTGACAAGGCGGCTAATATGAGGTTGTGCAAGAGGCTGACAGCTTTATCATGTAAATACAAACTGCCACAAGAGCCAGTGACTGACTGGTTCAGGCTTGCTGCAAGACGAACAGCTGCAGATGTGGCTCAATGTTGTGCAAGGAAATGCAAATGAAATGATGATTCTGATGATAAAATAAACCATCACAGGAACCATCCCTGCAAAAATCACACGAAGTGCTTTGGTGCAGGATTTTGCAGGAAGGGATGTTTCTTCAAGGTCAATACTGTTATTATTTTAAGCACTGTTTTTCAGAATCTTTCGCTTTTCTCTGTGGATTTCCAATCCTAACTACGGCGACTTCTCATCAAGTGTTATCATTTTCTCTTGCATCTGTTTGCAGTTATGTGACAGAAGAACAATGCATCTGCCAAATCTACATCTTCGAGATGTTTTGTCACAGTCCATTGAATTCCATCTCTGGTGGCCGATGGCTGTTTTCATAATACAATCTACAGCCATTAGGAAGAGAAACTGTAACAGGAGAAATCCCTGCCGCACTCAAAATCTTATCTAAAAAGATTCTGTAAGCTGTCCATTAACAACTCTGCATTTGACGTCTTTATACACTGTCCTTCTTTGGTTAATGGATTGGGGGTGGGGGAGGAGAGAGAGAAGGAAGCAGAAGAAGAAGAATTCAACAGCGCCTCACCAATTTTAAAAGACTGTCTAAACTGTGGAGGACATTTTCAATCTACAAATGCACCGTAAAGTGGTAAATTCTATGTCTAGTTCTGTTCTACCATTTTGCGTTGTGTGGCTATCTAGTCTCTAAGAATCTGTCCCTACGCATTTAATCACCTAAATCAGTGGTAGATACCCAGGAGCTGTGGGATATACTTTCGAAACAATGAACAATCTAAAGATCTACCATGATAAAATTGCGGCTGTTTTCATGTTTCAGAATATTTGTAATCTGGAATAAATGCAGCTTATCTGTAACTGTTATCTTTTGACAGCCGAAAGATCGCGTTCCTGTCTTCAGAAGTTCACGAAAGGTGTGTGCATTTTAGCAAGCAAGCATGTGGATTTTTGCTGGTAACGCGGAAAAGTACCTGTAATCAGGGATGTTACACTTTTAAATGTCAGCGGAAGAGGGTTAATAATCAGAAATTTCCCTAGCTTATACATTCTTTGTTTTCCACCTCTGTCCACCAGAGATTTACCAAATCACCCTTGTAGAACGCGATCGACCAGGTGCCAACCCCTGACCTAACCTATAACCTTTATGAAGAAGACTTAATAGTTAATCTCATCTGAGAACAACAAAAAACATACAGTTTAGACATTATGGAAATGACAGTATGCAGACAGCAGCAATGCACAGTATACCAAGCGCTTCTTCCTCTTAGCTTTGGACCAGATGTGATGATCAAACCAAACTGGAGCTCATTACTTCAACTTAACACGTTTTGCAATGGCAGAAAAGCCACAGGAAAAGCCTAGATCTACAGTGTAGATAATACCAAGGAGTCTTCAACTTGGTATTGGCTGCAAAAGAGCGAAAAGCTCAGCACCACTAGTTAAACATCAACAACAACAGCCCCTTGTTCAGCGGGGAACGAAAAATGATGATTTTCCACACACGATTCCATGCTGCACGTGACTGTTATCTGACAAGCCGTTCGCAGAACAAACCTTACCGTTACCGAACGTGCGTGAAGTGAGTGGAATTCCTGGTATGCGGGTCAGACATAAATTACTAGCTTGTCTGAGTTTTCAAAGTGTGAAGAGTAAATTACGTTACAGCAGAAATGTACGATAACGGCGACCTTGGTTGTGCCACACGGTAACAACAAATGCCGACCGAATTTGGCGTTCACAAACGTTTAATGAGATAGATCAACTGCCACTGGCAGCAATACAGACACACAAAGAGGGACAGACAGTGATATCATAACAAGAATGCAAATGGCTAGAAAAGCTTTTGTTGCTCTGAGGAATATATGGAGATCAAAAGACATCAAGTCCAACATAATAAGTCAGAATCTTCATTTCAAATGTCAAGTCAGTCTTATTGTGTTCTAAAACATAGAGAACAAGAACCATCCAACAACATTTAAAAAAACCACTTTAAAAAATCCTTGATGGTCCACTATGACAAGCTCTATTCTTCCAATGTACAGTATTCATGTTACCTTCCCATGTACAGTATTCATGTTAACTTCCCATGTACAGTATTAATGTTTCCCTTCCCATGTACAGTATTCATGTTACCTTCCCATGTACAGTATTCACGTTACCTTCCCATGTACAGTATTCACGTTACCTTCCCCATGTACAGTATTCATGTTACCTTCCCATGTTACAGTATTCATGTTACCTTCCCATGTACAGTATTCACGTTACCTTCCTATGTACAGTATTCACGTTACCTTCACATGTACAGTATTCATGTTACCTTCCCATGTACAGTATTCACGTTTACCTTCCCATATACAGTATTCACGTTACCGTTCCTATGTACAGTATTCACGTTACCTTCACATGTACAGTATTCACGTTACCATCCTACTTATAGCCTTGTCTTCCTCTTGCTCATTAGCCTTTCACTTCTTTCTTCGACCATGATTGTTAACAAGAGGCTACGTCAACAATATTTAATCTCTTATTCTGAGAGCTCACTGATTTGTTGTCTTTTTATTGGTAATACACCATGATACCAGATCACAAGATCTATTATATTTGGGCGTGCGCCCTAGTGTAACAGACGGAACTTGCGCCCAGGTTGAATGCAGGGCGGGTAGATAAAACAAGACAAAAATATCATAGATATGGTTGCTAATGCTATACCTTCTTTACCATTTGAGATACGAGTTACCAAAAAAAAAAATCCACTAATTTCTAAACTATCTATCAGCTCACTTCTGTCGGAGATTCCAATTTTTTCTGAATCACATGGTTAGCACCAAACCTGCGCCATTTCGTGATACATAACTAATTGTCAAATTACTGATAATACATTTCGTAAAAAAAGTAGACACTGGACTTCTGCGACACACATGGTGGTTAGGACCTTTAATGTGTCATGATACAGACAAATAAATACAGGGTGTTTCAAAAAGAATATCGGTCTGGTATTTTGAAGGTGTATAGTTTTGGTAATTGCAAACTTACAAATGTTTGGTTTGCACCCAACGATAGGTAAACTTTCCGAGTTTGGACAGTTACCCGATAATAAAAAGTGTTTTTCATGTCAGCCGCTAGACGGCAAAAGGAATGAAAATGGAAACAATAACAAGGGATCAGTTTGGAGCGAGTGTGGTAGAGAATTGGACTACCGTTTTAGATGTGTGCCGTATAACACGAGGGGCACACATTGAGGGATTGTAATGTAAAGAGATTAAACTTTGACAATTTTACTTTTGGTGCAAACTGTATATTTTTAAGTGTTCAATAACCAAAAGTTATATGCATCTTCTTTCTTCTTCTGCGTTCGTCCTGAAAAGGACGGTGGTTGCGTTGTGTCTGTTTGCGCCTAAGCTGTGATATCTGCACCTTTCGGTCGACACATCTATTTGAAACACCCTGTATATTCCATGAGTTATGCCGTCCACATTTATGAAAACAAAAATAAAGTTAGTAAGCATCCACTGCAACGTTGGTACTCACAAACAAGAAGGCAGTATTAAATACTTTTAAATACAACATGAGAGCCATCGTGTGTTATGAATACGCCTCCGCGCTGCACAGTACAGGAATGTGGACAATGAACAAGCAGGTAGAAAGAGTTGAGGCCTCTGAAATTTTCTATATAGAAGGATGGAGTGCAACTCTTAGAAAGAGAAGAAAACATATACTATTAAGAAGTCCCACGAAATCTTGGAATAAAAACAGAATTAATGAAGGCGATCACATTTTGAAAAACTACTTTGTATATAAAAAGAGACATACCATTTTGCTGAAAACCATAATAGAAGGAACAGTGAAAAGCGAAGGTGCAAGAGAAAGACAATGCTATAAATGGGAAGATGATCAAGGGATGGACAGGAAAAGGATTATCAGAAGGTACAGTATCATCAAGACACGAGACAGGAGACGAAGAGCCATTGCAGCCATCTTGGATTTGAAGATGGCAGCTGATCTATCTTTATAATCCATGTGCCTCAAGATTCAAAACACTCATCACCTGCGGCAGCGACTGCAAAAATGCGTTCGCACAAACAATCTATCTCTTTTACCCACACACACAGCGGTTTTTTTGTTGTTGTTGGAGGATGGGGGATTTTCTGTAAAGCACGTCTCGAAAACGTACTTTTCACCTCCTTCTTTTTCATACAATAAATCTGCGTCTTCTGCTACAAACTGTAGAGAACACTAATAAAAGATGACACACGTGGTCCTTGTATAGTAATATGTTTGTAAAATACAAGATATTTTTCTTCAGGACTATACCAGTTTAATTATATGTTTCTAACTTGTGACTGATCGTTGCTTCATGGTGTGGTGAAGTGGGATGTTATAAATATTTATAGGGGACTTAGTGTACTGACTGAGATCAGCTGTGAAGGTATATATATCTAATAAGAGTAGTGTATTATATATAACCTTACTTGCTGCCACATATGTATACCTCAGTCAGAATTATTCTGGAATAGTGTGATGACTACGTTGTATGTCTAGGGTATGTGTATGATGAAGTGTAAGTCATAACAACAACAGACAGATAAACAATTTAATTTATTCCACCACACTTGACAACACTGTGACACTCACATACATATAACACTCTAAAGGATATCTTAAAGGAGTCACTGATAACTTTTCAAATAACAATATGTATTCATTGCTGTTATGAATGAATATGTGTCCTGATTCAAATACAAAGGGAACCAGGAATCACAATCAATTTTACTTACAAGTTATATGTACAGAATTTATCAATATGAATATTGTAATGACATATATTATTAAAAGTATCCTATGTGTGTCAGTTGTGTAGTAGAAATATGAGGTAATACTGGTTTTGTTTTGTTCAAGCTCTGTTGGTATTTGTCATCATGACTTCAATAGTTTGTCTTTATGGGAACTATTATTGGAGATGTTATCAGTTCCTGATATTAACACAATTTAATTCCCCTCTTAATGTTATTTTTACAAGGTCATTTTAAGCTGGGGGTACATAATTTTGAGCTCAGCTGGCCACATCAGCTTATCTGGCGTGATGGCGGCAGGAACAGACTCCTCTGCTCGATTCCCCCCTCGGCTCTGGAGACACCTCACTGATAGCTAAATGGACCAAGGAGTATGCTGTCCGACTCTGGATTCAGCAAAGCTCTGACCAGGTGCTGCTCAATACCATCAAGACCACGGTCCCTGAAAACAAGAAGGATGTACCTTCTACTTCATAACTAATTGATACTCTAGTTCTACACTGAGCACAATACATCACAAACATTGAGTTAAGAGCGTTAGGCCAACTGTCAGCTTCATCTGAAATACTTTATACCAGTATTTCCCTCCCTAATGGTTACTACGCCTCTGCAATTCCAGCATTATTTCTTTCTAGTCAATAATCTAGGTGTCAGTGTACTGTTTGGCCATTCCATGCAGTTTTACTTTCCTCCGACACCTTCTGTTCAGGCTGGAGCATTATAGGCTTTACATCATGTTTGCTACTGAACTACACATATATATACAGGCATAAATTAACAATTCACATTCAATTTTCATTAAAAGATACTGAATGTTTCAAGCTTACCACAATTCATGGAAACAAACACAGATACGTTGATTAGCAATGAATTCTGGCACATACTACTGGCACAAATTCCCATCTGCTTATGTTCCAGGCTTTTATTTAGCAAAAATATGAGCTGGCTTCAACGCACTGTTGCTTTATCAAGCTTATTTGACTAGTGGTCTCGAACTAACGCTCCTAAGTGAGTATATCAGCGAGTCTGGCCAATGGAGCCACGTTTCGACAAGGGTTTGAAAAAATTTTAACTTCCTACGTCTCCCCTAACAACCAAAGATAGTATTTATAGCCCGACTAATCGTGTTTAGCCTTACATATCATTCCAGCCAATCAGTTCAAATGTAACTTGTGGCCCATTTCCCGTACAATGGTGGTTTTTCAAAACTCGTAAAAAAAATTACCACTGAGCGATTCTGATTTTGGGTGTTGTCTGACAGCACCATCATTTTATTTTGGCTATAACTTGTTAATTCCTAGACTATTTGCATAACGTTTTACATATTCTTTGTCAGCAAACCCTAAGGAACCCAAATATATATATTTAATAGAGCTAAGTGGCTGCGTTCAAAATATGCAATTTCTTCTACCTCCTGTTTCGAAGATGTGCTGTCTGGGTACTGTAATGTTTTCAAACGTAAACCCATATAATGTTATCTTTTCTAATAAGCGTTTTTCGTGATTTTAAAACCTAACTCTGGGAAGGGTAGTGAATTTATCACTGTCCGTCTGAAAAAGTTAGTGCATGTGGCCTTACACGCGTGATAGTAGTAATTGTGTATCGCGTTACGCTTGTTGGGGGTGGCATTAATAGCGAGACGCGTGTTTAATTTTGCATGCGTTCCTGATTTTATTCGCCCCTCTCTCTTTCGATTTGAGTCCATCTGTTCGTTCGTTTTTGTAACGCAGTATAATTAATGTTAGGATTAATTTAGGTCATTACGCAGTCTGCCTCTCAATGTTTTTCCAAGAAATACAGCACACGTTTCATTGAAGAAAGCGGGTAATAATATAGTAGGCTTTTACTATCAACGTGAAAGCGTTACAATTTGCAGACGAAGCATAAAACAAAGGGGATTTCGAGTACATTCCTTGTGACAGCACTGTTATTTTACCATTGCTCTTCCTTTATTTATTATATGTATTTATTAGGCTTTATATTTACTTGATAATTTATATATGTGGATTAGAATATTCCACGACATCTCCCCTCTTAAAACAGACATTATATGTCAGTCCTTTATTCTATATACACATAGAGAAATTTATTATTAGTTCTGGGGTTTACGGTGATTCTCATCACACGGATGGCGGCTTAAAAAATCCGCTCCCAAATTTGTTTTTCCCAGATATATACTCAATGCTAAAATTATATGGAGCCAAAAGTAAAGACCATCGGAGTAACCTGGAGTTCTCATGCCTAGCCTGTGCTAGAAACGATAAAGGTTTGTGGTCTGTTTGCAACTTAAAGGCCTTCCCATACAGATAAATATTGAATTTCTTTATTGCCCATATTACTGCAAGACATTCTTTTTCGCTAGTTGAGTAATTGATTTCAGCTTTATTCAATTTTCTGCTAGCATATGCCACTGGGCTTAATTCCCCCATCCAATGCATCGGATTTCTGTAGTAGAGTTGCACCTAACCCAATATTACTTGCATCCGTCCTTACTATGAATTCTTGACTTAAGTCAGGTAATTTCAAAATGGGTTTACTTGTGAGCTTTTCCTTCAATTCTTGGTAAGTCATTTCACATTGTGGTGTCCATGTAATGCGATCTGGATGTCCTTTACGTGTCAAATCAGTTAACGGTGCACATATGGAATTAAAGTTTTTGATATACTTCTGGTAGAAACCACATAATGAGACAAAGGATCTCACGTCCTTCTTGGTTTGTGGTCTCGGGGCTTTCTGTAGTTTCTCTAAATTCTTTGGGTCAGGGGTCATGTTTCCCTGATAAACTGTGTGTCCCAAAAATTCCAATTCTTTACATCCAACGCAACATTTGGTTGGTCGGGCTGTTAAATTTGCTTCCCCAAGTCGATTAAACAGCATCTTCAGAGAGTCAATGTGTTCCTCAAATGTTTCTGTTGCTATAAGGATATCATCCATGAAATTTGTTATACATGGATTATTCAGAGGGTCCAATAATTTTCTCATCATTCTAGAGAAGACACTAGGCGCATTCTTCAATCCAAATGGCAATCTATTAAACTCATAGTGTCCTTCTGAAGTACTAAAAGCTAGGTATGGTCTAACCTCAGGCTTTACTGGAATCTGATAATATCCTTTACTCAGATCCACTTTGGAGAAATATTTAGCTTTATTTAGTTTGGCAAACAGCTGATTTGTATCCGGCAATGGATCCACCTGTCCTTCTGTAATAGCATTCAGTCTCCTGTAATCTATACAGAGTCTATGTTCTCCAGAGGGCTTCCTTAAGAGTACAACACCGGAACTATATGAGGATTCACTGTGTGAAATAATTCCCTCCTTCAATAGATAGTCTATCTCTTCCTTCAAAGCTTTCTCCTTAGCAAACGGAATCGAATATGGTTTCATACAGACAGGTGTGGGGTCTATCAGTTTCATATCATATTCCAATAGGTTTGTATGCCCTGGTCGGTCTGTTAACACCTCTGCATGATTATTTAGAACCTGTTGCACTCTCTCTTTCTGAGTTTTCGTTAAATGTGTACTGATTTTCACCTGTGCTGCTGTCTCACAGGGGTGTAATGGAATACTCAAATGATGAAAGTGGTTCCTTTTTCATCTCCATGGCGATGGACAAGGTCAACAAGTGTGTCTCTTCCTGATGTTCTCTTTCCAAATATTTCTTCAGGAGATTCACATGATAGATTTTTTCTTTCCCCTTCTTATCTATCTTATAATTTGTTCAAGATACCTTCTCTAAAACTGTATATGGACCCTGCCATCCAATTTGTAACTTATTCTGACTCCCGGGCAAAAGAAGCAGTACTTTCTCTCCCACAGCCAAATTTCTGTCTTTCGCCTTCCTGTTATAATAGGCAGCATGTTTCTTCCTGGCTTGTTTCAAATTTTCATTGGCAAGTTTCCAACCAGTTTTTAAACGAGTGGTCAGCTCATTCACATATTGGTATGAAGATGTAATGTTTTCCTCTGCCTTTTCATCAGTCCACGTTCTTAACAAAGCTACATATGGACCTTTAATTTCGTGGACCTATTTGTCCATGCACCGGTATGGTCTCTTCCACTCGAAGCTTTATAGTGATGATTTTTCCTCCCAGAATTATCATTCACAAAACGACCGCTACCAATTTTTTCTTTTGGGGCTTTCTCCCCACTTAAAATTCTTGATGAGAGATTTCCTCTCTACATCCTCTTCCTCCAGTTTGTTTAAGTCCGATTGAGGGATTTTCGGCTTATCCTGGGGTCAGACATCTCTTTGCACTCTCCGCATAGTGGCCATTGTAAAACAGTTAAGTGAAGCTTGTCCGTGAAAAGGGGCTTCCCATTCCATTTGGTCCACTTTATCAAATTTATATTTCTTTGTATTTTCAGGCCTACTTTTGCCCCGTGGCGTGTCCAGGTCCTGATCAATATTCCCACTTGTGGGTGTTCCCTCATGTGCTATGCTACACCTTTCTACAAAATTCTCAATGTCCCATCTTGCTTTGGGCCAATAATAATTGTGAGCCACCTTTTGAATGATGGTACCTATCTTCTCATGGTCCCCATCTGGTTTCACATGTAGGCTCCTTATTAAGTCTGCCCTATATCTTTTAGGAAGTACCAGCTGTCCTTGACCTTTGGATCTAGCTCCAGTCTTCCTATACATCAACTTGTTTTTTCATGTAAAAATCTCCCTTGCCTGGAGTTGTATGACAAGTTGACAATTTTCTGAAACAAGGCTTGAGTGTTTTATCCCCCAGCCTGTGCCTTCCTCATCTCTTCTGGAGTGGTATCTAACATAATATCCTCCTCCTGTCTTGAGGTCGACCTGACCTGAAGGGTTGCCATATACACAGGTTTCCTTCTGCAACGGTCAGTGTCATGATTGTCTATCTGACAATTTTTACACCACCTTTTTCCTTGGTTGAAAGATTTTCTTTCATCATATTTCCTTTCATCGAATTGTGGGAATTTATTTTTATTTTCATACCGTGGCCTATCAAATTGGTGCTTACCTTTATTTTGATCCTTAGGATCAAATTTATTAAAGTTCTGTGGTGCCCTAAAAGTTATCCCCTTGTTTTCTTTTTATTACCTGTTACCTCTGCTTGAGCTGCTTGATACCTTTCAGCAACATTTAGCAACTCACCCAGCCTCTCTGCACCTTGTTCCATGAGAAACTTTCTCAGGTCTGGAGCCATGGACTCTCTTAATTGCTCTATAAGGACCATTTCCTTAAGATCTTGGGTTTTCCCCAGAGAAGTCCATTTCTCCAAGTATGTCTCTATTCGTGCAGAGAACTGGTGATAGGTTTCACCTGACAGTAGTTTAGCATTCCTAAATTTTTTCCTATAGAATTCTGCATTCTTTTCATACCTTAACAAAAGAGCCTGCTTTAGCATGTCATAATTTTCCTGATCACCTCTACTCATTTTTGCAAAAAAACTTCATAAGCTGCCCCACGAAGTCCCTGAGATAACTTTAAGCTCCACCTTTCTCTCTCTAACCCATACGTGGTAGCTAATAGTTCATACCTATTTAGGTAGCTCTCTATATCATCGTCTTTCTCAACAAAATGATCTAAATGAAAATTCATAGCTGAGGTTGAGGCTCCTTGGCTAGCAGTGGCATCAGAGGCAAAGGGACTGGCACCATTTTCAGGAGCATGGCCCTGAAACTCAAACTCCCTTATTCTTAACTCATGTTCCCTTTGTAATCTCTTCTCCTCCTTTTCTGCTTCCCTTTCTGCAGCTAATCTCTTGTCTTCTCTTTCTGCAGCTAATTTCTTGTCTTCTCTTTCTGCTTCCAATTTCTTAGCCTCAGCCTCAATCTGCAACCTCTTAGTCTCAGCCTCTAACTTTCTTTCGGCCTCTTTTTTCTAATCTTCTTTCTTCGCGTTCAATAAATTTGTCACATTCCGTAGTGACATAGGCAACCATAACTTGCCCCTCTAATCCTAACTCTTTTGCAGTCTGAACAGCAGCAGATCGAAACTTGGCCAGGTCCGCCATTGTCTATCAGGTAAGTTTATACAATGTCTAACCAACAATTTAATCTCTCAATATATATCTAATGGACAACACAGGCACCGTGAGCTCAACCTTATTTAATTCCACCCAAGGATACCTTTTAATTCTTATATTCCCTGAAGTGAATTACCCCCAATATTTATAATAGGGAAAGATTCAAAATCCCAAGAGCGAGACCCCAATATATGTGGTGAAGTGGGATGTTATAAATATTTATAGGGGACTTAGTGTACTGACTGAGATCAGCTGTGAAGGTATATATATCTAATAAGAGTAGTGTATTATATATAACCTTACTTGCTGCCACATATGTATACCTCAGTCAGAATTATTCTGGAATAGTGTGATGACTACGTTGTATGTCTAGGGTATGTGTATGATGAAGTGTAAGTCATAACAACAACAGACAGATAAACAATTTAATTTATTCCACCACACTTGACAACACTGTGACACTCACATACATATAACACTCTAAAGGATATCTTAAAGGAGTCACTGATAACTTTTCAAATAACAATATGTATTCATTGCTGTTATGAATGAATATGTGTCCTGATTCAAATACAAAGGGAACCAGGAATCACAATCAATTTTACTTACAAGTTATATGTACAGAATTTATCAATATGAATATTGTAATGACATATATTATTAAAAGTATCCTATGTGTGTCAGTTGTGTAGTAGTAATATGAGGTAATACTGGTTTTGTTTTGTTCAAGCTCTGTTGGTATTTGTCATCATGACTTCAATAGTTTGTCTTTATGGGAACTATTATTGGAGATGTTCTCAGTTCCTGATATTAACACAATTTAATTCCCCTCTTAATGTTATTTTTACAAGGTCATTTTAAGCTGGGGGTACATAATTTTGAGCTCAGCTGGCCACATCAGCTTATCTGGCGTGATGGCGGCAGGAACAGACTCCTCTGCTCGATTCTCCCCTCGGCTCTGGAGACACCTCACTGATAGCTAAATGGACCAAGGAGTATGCTGTCCGACTCTGGATTCAGCAAAGCTCTGACCAGGTGCTGCTCAATACCATCAAGACCACGGTCCCTGAAACAAGAAGGATGTACCTTCTACTTCATAACTAATTTATACTCTCTTTTTACACTGAGCACAATACATCACAAACATTGAGTTCAGAGCGTTAGGCCAACTGTCAGCTTCATCTGAAATATTTTATACCAGTATTTACCTCCTTAATGGTTACCACGCCTCTGCACTTCCAGCATTATTTCTGTCTAATCAATAATCTAGGTGTCAGTGTACTGTTTGGCCATTCCATGCAGTTTTACTTTCCTCCGACACCTTCTGTTCAGGCGGGAGCATTATAGGCTTTACATCATGTTTGCTACTGAACTACACATATATACAGGCATAAATTAACAATTCACATTCAATTTTCATTAAAAGATACTGAATGTTTCAAGCTTACCACAATTCATGGAAACAAACACAGATACGTTGATTAGCAATGAATTCTGGCACATACTACTGGCACAAATTCCCATCTGCTTATGTTCCAGGCTTTTATTTAGCAAAAATATGAGCTGGCTTCAACGCACTGTTGCTTTATCAAGCTTATTTGACTAGTGGTCTCGAACTAACGCTCCTAAGTGAGTATATCAGCGAGTCTAGCCAATGGAGCCACGTTTCGACAAGTGTTTGAAAAAATTTTAACTTCCTACGTCTCCCTAACAACCAAAGATAGTATTTATAGCCCGACTAATCGTGTTTAGCCTTACATATCATTCCAGCCAATCAGTTCAAATGTAACTTGTGGCCCATTTCCCGTACAATGGTGGTGTAAAAAAATCTACCACTGAGCGATGCTGATTTTGGGTGTTGTCTGACAGCACCATCATTTTATTTTGGCTATAACTTGTTAATTCCTAGACTATTTGCATAACGCCGTACATATTCTTTGTCAGCAAACCCTAAGGAACCCAAATATATATATTTAATAGAGCTAAGTGGCTGCGTTCAAAATATGCAATTTCTTCTACCTCCTGTTTCGAAGATGTGCTGTCTGGGTACTGTAATGTTTTCAAACGTAAACCCATATAATGTTATCTTTTCTAATAAGCGTTTTTCGTGATTTTAAAACCTAACTCTGGGAAGGGTAGTGAATTTATCACTGTCCGTCCGAAAAAGTTAGTGCATGTAGCCTTACACGCGCGTGATAGTAGTAATTGTGTATCGCGTTACGCTTGTTGGGGTGACATTAATAGCGAGACGCGTGTTTAATTTTGCATGCGTTCCTGATTTTATTCGCCCCTCTCTCTTTCTATTTGAGTCCATCTGTTCGTTCGTTTTGGTAACGCAGTATAATTAATGTTAGGATTAATTTAGGTCATTACGCAGTCTGCCTCTCAATGTTTTTCCAAGAAATACAGCACACGTTTCATTGAAGAAAGCGGGTAATAATATAGTAGGCTTTTACTATCAACGTGAAAGCGTTACAATTTGCAGACGAAGCATAAAACAAAGGGATTTCGAGTACATTCCTTGTGACAGCACTGTTATTTTACCATTGCTCTTTTCTTTATTATAGGTATTTATTAGGCTTTATATTTACTTGATAATTTATATATGTGGATTAGAATATTCCACGACACATGGACTACTGTAGCTACTATCCTACTGATGTCAAGAATAGTTAAACTGTACGTGTAACGCTCCACCTATGTCCCAGTCTTGACATATGGATGCGAGTCATGGGCAATGACTACAACCCACAAAAGCCAGATCCAAACCTCAGAAATGAGGGATCTGAGGAAGGTGGTTGAAGTAACAAGAAGAGACATGGTCCGCAACCAGACGATACGTCAAGGCCTAAATGCCCACCCCCTTCAGACCCAAGTAGAACAGTCCCCCCAACTACGATGGTTTGGCCATGTCTGCAGAATGGGAGAAGATCGGCTACCACGACAAGCATGGGAAACAAAGAGCCAAGGATCCAGACCCCCAGGACGACCAGAGTCTGCTGGGAGGACAACATTAGACAATCTTTGAAGGACCGAGGACTAGAATGGAACCAGGCCAGGAGGAAGACAGCCGATAGGATAGTCTGGCGCTCTCTCTTCCAAACCTCTACACCTCACGGTAGAAGAGGTTTGACTAAGTAAGTAGTAACTGCGTGATAACTTGTGTGTGTGCAACATCTTCTGTCTCTTGTCTTGGTGGTGCACTCTGACAGACTCTTTCCTATCCATCGTCTGATGTTGTTTTTTCTCTTACACATTTGCCTTCAGCTCTGTCTTCGATTATGGTCTTGAGCACGGTATTAAGTCTTTTTATATGCCCAACATATTTTAGCTGTCTAATTTTGATCTCCTTTGTTAACTTCCCGTTTTCATTCTTATCAGTCCTAAAAACTCTGTTTTCTTCTATTTCAAAGAGATGCACCCCATTTTCTATATGCGCAGTTATAAAGGTCCTTAAATGGGGGACCTACATAAACGAAAGCAATCAATGGCTAGACCAGTCTTAGCTCAGTCATGACCTGTAGTGGACCACTTCAGCAAACATGCCCTCTTGCATTGGTGATTTTAGTAGCCATTAGTTTACATATACTGATAAAACATACACAGGTCGTGTCACACACAGGTCATACCCTTTGACCGAAATCCTTGGAGCAAGAGAAGAGTTGGATGGCCGGGGATAGAGCAAAGAATAATAGTACAAGAGAAACGCCAAAGGAAATGGAATCCGATAAGCAGAAATAAGGTAAAAAAAGTTAAAGGTAATCTCATAGCGGATAATGCCGTAGGAGAGTTAAGTGTTACAGACCTCACTATACTAGGTCCAGTTTTTTTGTGTTAGATGGGGTGACAAGTTCCCTTCCTCGCTGCCTTTGCCTTCCCCAAATCAAGAGCAGTCATGTACCCATTTACAGAAGGATGCTCAAAAAAGAAATCAGGTCAGAAACATTGCTAAGTTCTACGTTTGACGAAAAACAAGACGGAGAATGATAATGGGGAACTTGCTGACCAAACCAGGGATGTGATAGAAACAAAATAAAATTATCTAGAGAAAAGTAACATCGTGGCACGGAAAGAAGTCAACAACAGAACCGATAAACAGTCACCATTGTTGTCCTTTAGCTCTCCAAGTTGTATAGGTCTTCAATCAACGTGCGACAAGTCCTCCTGTCACGTGCCATCAGCTCAAAGTCATTCCCTTTCTTTCTTATCATTTTCATTTCTATCTCCAGTTATCTTCCCATGTGTTTTTGTCTGTATCTACCTCTGCTTCTGTTAACACGGGGGTTCCAGAACAAGGACCACCCGGCAATGCTATCAACACGTTTCTTCAATGTGTGGCCCATCCATCACTAGCGTCTTCTTGTCATCTCTTGTTCCACTGACACTTGTCTGATGATGCATGTCATCAGTTCCACATTGGCCCACTTGCTGTATCATTTGTATCAAGCACCCATTTTTGAAAGTCTGTAACTTCTTTTTGTTTTTATCCATGTTTCAGAGATAAACCGTACCGTTACATAAAGCGAACAAACGAACGAACTTTTCAAAGGGTTGAGAATTGGGCCCGTCTGACATTCTACCCTTCCGTTCTCTCATCTTTTATACTGACAGAGAGGGGGAGAGAGAGACAGCAGAAGGAAGTATTGTTCTGACCTACCTGTAAAGAAAAGGAGAGATCCAATTCCGTTTCCAACAATCCACCCGATGGAACAATAATCTCATTGGACCGTAATATCCTCTTGGAATTCTGGAAATGATACAAACACCAGTTTAAGGTACAGATACACAGACGATGAGAAGTTATGAGTCACTCGCTAGATAATGAGTAAGGGTGAGTGAGACAGGCAGACACAGACAAATAATTATGAGATCAACATTACATAATACTAAATGCCTTTCGGTGGTTTCCAGTTTCTAGGTAATGGAAGCTTTGGAACTATAGCAATATCGTTATGAATGAGGGGTCCATGAAAATAAACACATATCACATCTTTGTGAACTCTGAACGTACCAGAAATTAAAGAATAATTACGTTTATATTGCTCAATTTCCAATCAAATTTGTTGCTGTATGTATGTGTGTGTGTGTGTGTGTACTAAAACTAATCATTATCCGCTGTCCATCTCCATATTGAAGGTCGGCTGTAATGGACCTATAATATCATTTGCCTCTTGTCTTGATGGTACACTCTGCTATGCTCCCACCTGTGCATCTCTTGATGTTATCTTCCCACTTTCTCTTGCCAGTTTATCTCCAACTCTTCTTTCCATTATGGTCTATCCCCTTAGCACTGAAACTACGAGTACAAATGGGCTAACGTATTATCAACAACCGTCCACTGATGAGCATGAGAGAGGTCAAATGTGTGTTCTCTGTAAATAAAATTGTGTCATCTCGTGCTTTCTCAGCAAACATTGCTTCCAACAACTATTACCATGTGGCTCATGTATACTACTTCCCACGTTAGTCGGATCTTTTGCCATCAAAAGACCTTTTGTTAATACACAAGTCCGATGTATGGCGCTGAGCTCTATTTAAAGCTTAGTTCCATTATGTGGAGCGTGGCTTTCTTGTCAATTCTGGATCTGCTTTATTGAAAATCCAGATGTACCTTGTGAACTGTCACTTATCTCTTTCAGCATCAAGGATAACCTCTTTTTAATACCGTCCACACATCGCCATAATCATCACCATTACCATTCAGCTTCTTATGAAACATAGAACTTCAATAAAACTCATATAAACCCTTCTTGTCCAGTGCCATCAGTTCGAGGTTTTTCCAGGTCTTCTTTACCCCTTTCATGTTTATTTCCTGTTTCCTTCTTCGTGTATTTTCCTGTCTCCCTCTGCCTTCCTTACACTTAGGATTTCAGAACAAGAAACTGCATTGTACAGCTATCAACAGATCGCCTCAATGTATGGTCCATACGTGGCTCAGCATTACTCCTTTCCAGTTTGCGCACACGTGCACTCTCCCTTCCTAAGCAACCTGATTTAAAAAAAACCGTTATTCCAATCTGCTGGTTTTATTTGCTCTCTTCACGAACGTTATCAATTAATCTGTACTGCATTCTGCAGGAATACCTGTGTCAGCTTTCATAGGATGTTCTAGAAAGACAGTATGTCAAAGCTTACCCGCTATACTGAGCGTTATCAATCAATCAAGACCCTTAAGCTCTTCAAAGAGCAAAGGCCTTCAATAAACACATGTCAAGTCTTCCTGTCACGTGCCATCAGGTCAAGGTCTTTCCACGTCATCCTCATCATCTTCACTTCTGTATCAAGTTCTCTTCTTCGTGTTTTTTGGTCTACGTCTGCCTCTTTTACCCTGGGGATTCCAGAACAAGGACTGTCTAGTAATGCTACCACCATTTGTCCTCACTGTGTGTCCTATCTATCGCCAGCGTCTTTTTCTCATCTCTTGTTCCATTGGTACATGTCTAGTTCTTGTCACATGTTCCACACTGGTGACTTTGTCATACCATTTTGACAAATTTTGTGCTCACGGTTACCCGGCCACCGGGCCTTCAGAGCATGTAGACACTGCTCATACTACGCTGGCTTGGCCATGTCCGGCGCATGGAAGATGGTCGCATCCCTAAATATAGTTTCTACGGACAACTGACAGATGGCAAAAGAACAGTAGTGCGACCGCCGCTGAGGTTCAAAGATGTGTGCAAGACAGACATGAAGGCACTGGACATAAATCCAGCAACCTGGGAGGATGAAGCTGCCGATCGCACCAAGTAGGGATGCTCGCTACGGCGCCACATCAGATTGGGCGAAAAGAAGCTCTCACAACAAGCAGAAGAGAAAAGAACACCAGGAACAAAGGCAGCTGAGGGCTATCACCTAAGGGCGCATTCCTATAGTCAGATATTACAGAAAAAAATGGGGAAATACTGATATAAACCATTTTAATCTTTCTATTCTAAACAAGCTCCATTTTATGACAGTCTGTAGTTTTCTGATTGTTGTTTTTGTTGTTCTCTATGTTTTTTAGCCATACAATATGACTTACTTGACATCTGAGTTAAAGATTCTTATTTTTTGTTGGACTCCATTTCTCTTGATCTCCATATGTTTCCCAATGCAATGAAAGCTCCTCTTGCGTTTTGTATTTATATTTTGATATCACTGTCTGTCCCTCCAATTTTGTCTATATTGCTACCAAGATATGTGTATGATTCTACATCTTGTAGTGGTATTTCTTCAAGTTCAACCTGGTTATCATTTCCTGCATTTATTTTAATTATCTTTATCTTTTCGCTGTGTATTTTCAGTCCCACTTACAGTGACCTCTCATCCAGTATTTTCATTTTGTCTTGCATCTGATTACGGTTATAAGACAGAATAGCCAAGTCAACGTCAAAATCTAGTAGATCATCAAGCTGTTTAGTCATAGTCCGTGGGATTCAATTTCTGTTTTGTGACGTCGATGTTTTCATAACCAATCTACTGCTAATAAGAAAAGAAATGGAGACAACAGGCCTCCCTGTCGCACTCCAGTTATTATCCCAAACGGTTCAGTAAGTTGTCCTTCATGAAGAATTCAGCATGTCATGCCTTCACAAGTTTTCTTTATTAAGTAAATAATCTTCAGGGGGACTCCATAATGCCCTATCAATTTCTAAAGTTTTGTCTACACTGTCAAATGACTTTTCATAGTCCACAAATCCAATGTCTTGCAGTCAAGTCGAGACTGAGCAATATGATTTTCATTACTTCTTTTTTGTTTTATTTCCCCACGTTTCTTTTGAACTTTTTTTTCAGCCAGATCGATGTCGGGAATATCACGTGGGACTTTTCTGTTTAGGTTTACAAAATAATCCAGGTTCATTATACAGTATTTAATCAGAAGAAACACTACCTTCCCCCCATCTTTAATTAATCTATCACTCTTTAGCTTTACCAGGGGGCATAAACCTTCATGCCAAGTCCCTCCTGTCCTGTGCCTTCCGCTCAACGTCTGTCAGTGTCTACTTTCTTCCTTTCACACCTGTCTCCAGTTCTCTTCTCCGTGTATTTTTCGGTTTCCCTCTACCTTTTCTATCCTGATAATTCCAGAACAAGGACTGCTATCCATCACCAGCGTCTCTTTCGCCGCACGTGCCACTGGTTCTATCTGGTTCTTGGATATTCGTTGAAGTTTTTATGGTTTCAAGTCTCTACAGTATATGATAGCCAGTCCCACGCCCAACCCTTCTTAGTAGCCTCTTACGACACTGATTACTAGGTTAAAACGTTACAATTCTTTGCTTCCCTTTCGGGTCCCTATACCACACGCACACCCGTCCCAAACATGCTTAATTTCCCCATCCGCTGATATAAGCACATTTCTTGCATGTGGCACGTATATGCGATTGACATACCTGCATCTTCACGGCGATCAGAAGAGACGACAACTCGTTGTCCAGTGGTCGTAGTACGGTTAATCTAGTCAATGTAAGACTACACAATCTGGGGACATGCAAGAAAAAAAAAACAACAGCTAAAACACACGTTTAATAGCACTACAAGGCAGTTATAGTTTTAGAATCCCGATGGTAAGAGAAACAGGGGAAGAATTGAGACAGATATATACGGTGAAGAGAAATGAAAACAGACATGACAGGGAAAGACATTGATATTACAGGACAGAACGGCTTACAGGGTGGTTGCTGATGACTTATGCTCCGAGGGAACTTGAAAGGTAAGGGTGATGAAATCACATGTTTAAGTGAAACATATACGAATAACCAGTACGCTAATGCGTGCAAGTATTTTGTTGCTGTGTTGAATACAAGCTACCTATATCCATTTCATTTTAGTGAATGCCACTGCGTTTTGGGGTGGTGCGACTATGTCAGCAGTGCCAGCAAACCACGCGTGATTCCACGAGATAAAAATGGATAGTTACCAATGTAAACATGGAAGCCAAAAATAAAAAAAGGGAAACCTCAGGCCTGCGAACCATAAACAAATAATGAAAATACGTAAATAGTAGGCACTCGTTGAAAGAAAGAAAGAAAGAAAGAAAGAAAGAAAGAAAGAAAGAAAGAAAGAAAGAAAGAAAGAAAGAAAAGATGGGGGACAGCACAAAAGTAAGACAAGTAACAGGTAATCCGGAGATTCGATCCAGGTATATCCGAATGATGTCACCGCCTCGCTGCGAGAGTGAGCGTGTTAATACATACGACCAGCAAAGCACCTTAGTTACCAGTGTATGCCAGTGGGGAAGACAAGCAAACTAGAATACGTTCTTCATAATTGTCGAATCTGCTTGAGGATCAGACTGACAGAACGAACTTCATCCAGTGCCGATTTAATCATTAGGAGAACTAGCCGGCTGTCTAGGGCGGCAAAATTTGAGGGGGGGAGGGGGGGGCGCCAAAGTTAAGTGATCTAAATAATTATTATAACAAAATCGTCTTACATTCTAGAGACAAAAAAGAAAAGAAATATTTTATGTGGTGCGCCTACACAATTGTATAAAGCGTGTAACACATATATTTATATGAGCACATTTATATGCGTGTTTCATGTGCGGAAATGTGTGTTGTCTTAAGTACTAAGGCGCCAAATGAACTGCTTGCCTAGTGCGGCAAATATACCCTATTTGCTTTGAGCGTCAAATTTCCTAGCCCCGGCCCGGCCCCCATCAACCACTCTGAGAGAAGAACTGTATGGCGATGAGAGAAACCAGATAACGACCATCAATTTTATGACATGGACGTGGTTATATAAGAGCGAATTAAGAAGAATGAAGAAGAAAAAGCAGGATTCTCCTTCATCGCCCCTGAAGGAGAATAAAACTACCACAACAGCTGGCCCTTGCAGACAACACGTGTAAAGGTGCTTTACGCGCCGAGCTTGTAGTGGATGTTTCTGTATGCACGTGATTTACATGATGATGATGATGCCGATCTCTTGCATAACATTTTTTTCAGTTGCCTTTTACTATATCCTTTATGGAACAAAGGTACTATTCTTTCTTTGTCTACTCGTGGTCTCCCGGTAATCACACAAGGAAAAACTTTTTGAACATTAAAAAAAAAAAGTAAACACAGAAAACTGTACCAACGGTAGCAATTTTCTTACGTCAGCTATGATACTGTATTTAGGAGTAACGACTTAGGTGTTTACCTGGGATAGACAAGGAATCGCATAACTCCATTAGTCAGGTAAGTCTTATAAATAAACATATCGGACATTGGAGATAAGGAAGTGAAAAAAGTGGATGGGGGCGGGTATTGATGACAGTGGCTGTAACAAAGGCAACTTTCGCGCTTATTGAATGGTTAATGAACATGTGGACTGGTTAACCTTCGTCTACCACGCAGTCAGCGTTTCTGCACTATATTAAACATCTTTCTTCCAACGCATGTACAGACACTGAGTCACTGAATCTCGTCACTTGTATATATTTACACAGTAGACGACGCTGACTACAGAGTCGTTTGACAAGCATTGAATCACCGAGTGATATTTTTATAGCGTGATGAAATGGCTTCGTATGAAATCCATGTAAAAGAAAGTAAGAAACGATCGCATCTGCTTTTCGGGAAATTATGGAAACGGGGTGCATTGAGCGTTCAGTGAAAGCTATCCCACGCCGAGGCCTATAATCTATTTTACTCGGATTTAACAGATCTCTTCGCAAGTAACCTGTCAAGAAATGACGGAGACGTTTAATAGTTTATTTTCATACCAAAACAAGCCCCTCAATACCATTTCATGTATTTTTTCTTTTAAACTTTACCATTCTGTAAAAACTAATGACAAATGTGTGATTTAAAAAAATGACAGACATTCATCACAGGCAGTAATTAAGGTGAGCGAGTTTTGATTCCACGCATTATTTTAGAGTCAAGCGTTACCAGCTTTCCTGTCATCTTGAGACATGGCCAGTTTCTCGTGATCTCAGCTTTTGCCTTGACAATCAACAAAGCGCAGGGGCTATCACTTGATCATATAGGTGTAAACCTACCAGCAGCAGTCTTTGCTAATAGGCAGCTTAATGAAGCGCTCGCGCGAGGAAGGAACCAGTAATCTTAAACGATTTAGTCAGGACACAAGCTATCCGAAAAGATAACCGTAAAATTACAAAAAATGTTGTGATTGAAGAGCAGTTAAGTAATTAATAAAATTACATTCTATTTACCTATTACCACTTCTCAGTCTTCTAACTGTGCTGCTGATGCTGGCAGGTTAAGATGCTGGCTTTAATTTTTCTCCCGTCACTGTTTTGACTAGTATACTTACTTGTCCTTATAAAAACGGTGCTGATTAAATTTCTGAGTAAGACTAACACCTGTCCCTTTTCTCCTTGGCATTTTTGCCTCCTTGTGACGAGGCACGTTGCTTTCAACTAAACCGAGGTCCGCTGGTTATATCCCAGTGATTCTACTACTGCAAAGGTGAATTCTGCCAACTATAGTACAGTGCTGATAAATACTCAGCCATGAAAAAGAATGCTAGTGTCTACAGTTAAGCACTGAAAACAGATACTAGCCCTGAAATTGTTAGTCCTGAAAAGGTCTGCTAGCAATTGCAGTGTTGATAAATACTAAGCCATGACAAGGACTGCTAGTGTCGATAGCTAAGCACTGAAAAGGGATACTAGTGTCTGTCAGCTAGAATGGCGAAGCCCTGAAAAGGGCTAGTCTTGGAAAGGGCTGCTAGCAATTGCCGCGTTGATAAATACTAAGCCCTGACAAGGAATACTGGTATCTATCCACTAGCATAAAGAAGCCCTGACAAGGGATAGTACTGAAAAGGAATGCTAGCTTTGCCGACGCTGTGTACACTGCCCGGAGCCGAACTGCTCAAATGCGAACAAAATATGATCTTGTGATGATAACACTCGCCAAAGAAAACGTCCTAATTATAAACACCCGGTCGCATAACATACTTCCGGCTGCTTACTGTTTGGACAGCTACCAATAGATCAACAGGTGAGTGACACACGTGTGTTACCGGGGCCCGAAAGGGGAGCAAAAATAGTAACACTGTACCCGACCATGCATGACGTAAAAAGCGACTAAGGAGAGTTGAGCATAGGGCTGGTTACCCTATCCCGTAAAAAACTGTTTACCAAAAAACTTCAACAAACATGAACAAATCAAATACAGAATATAAATGAACTCAGCCACCCAAGACAGAAGAAGTCCCCTGGAAAGGAGGCGCATGAAGCAAGTTAAGCAACCCAGAGAAAGCCGAAAGGAGTCTGGGTTGCCGACTAACATTTTGTCGTCTAGGAAAATCTCCAGTACTGGCACCTGGAATGTTCGCACTCTATATCAACAAGGGTATCGTAAATTTATTTAGAGAGAAAGAGTCTTAGAAATAGTAGTCCGGTTTAGAGTGTAGAATGATGGTGAACAGCTCAGTGATAGAAATGTAGAGAGTAAATAGTTGCTTCACAGAGTACTGGAGGAGAGTAAAGACAGATTTATTTACGACAAATCGTTTCTCTTAATCTACTCTTCAGGCTCTCCTGGTCAAACAATTATTTGCCAGTTTTCCAGACACACATCTGCGCTCACACCGATTTGGTGCTTCAATCACACAGACGACGTGGATACAACTATCTTAAACAAATAGGGGAAATCTTGGGCTTTGGGTAGTCCAACACCGTAACAATTAAGTTTATGTTGTTTATTAAAGTTAAAAAAAACAATCACTACAATAATCATGTGTTTACAGCAAGAATTATCAAAATTACAGAAAAATGCAAATAACAAGGTAGGGAGGGGGTGAAGAAGATTGGTATCGACTAAGCCCGTCCCGCTTATTAGACAAAGATAAACCCAGTCCAAAGATAGATAGTTATCAGGAACATAGGTAAGTTAACCTAACAGTGAAGTTAATTACTCTGAAAGAGGTGTTTCAAAATTAGGTATGGGTGGTAGAAAGAATCCTGTTCTTCCCAATTGTTCTTCCCTTTACTAAGCAAATGAAAAAGGAGGGGTTTTTTTAAACAGAGTTAACAAATTATCAACTATCCCACTTAAAGGAACAATGCAGGGTATACAGAAAATTATATTACCAGGTAAGCAAGTTAACAAAATGGTTACAAAAAAAAGATTAAATTTCCTGTCATTCATACACGCGCGTGAGGATCCACACTCATATATTCACACACTTACCGATTACAGCATCAGACACTCCAATAGAATTATATAAACAGCAATTTCACTCTTGACACATGAAAAGGTCTGGTACTTCCAGATGTTGCGAGGTTTGCTGATAGCAACTATTCTCACTTATCGCCGGACTTGAAGCCTAAGAGTTATTGTGTTTTATTATATAAAAGGAGTCTATGGGATGGCACTGACACAGTTCGACACAAGGGTGAAAATGAAGTGGTCTCTTTAATCTTCTGCTACGGTAAAATTCCTTCAATGCGTGATGATAGTAACTGACCGGTAAGTTTATTAATCCAGTGAGGAAAAACTTAAGCCGTCACAGTTCAGGAAAATATGTACTCTCTCACAGTAGGGCAGTAAATCAAGTATCGCTACTGGCACGGTTCAACTTCCAGTTTATCTTACAGATTTGTAATATTAATATGATGCTTGTTCTTTAAATAGTCTTGGGTAGGCTTTCTTTCATGTAATTATGATAGCTAGGTTCCATCGAACCGCCACAAGATTAAATTTAAAAAATGTTTCATCAATATGTCTGGAAGTTCTTAAGAGGATTTCTTTATTGCTGGGATTGCAAAGGTTACGATCACTCGTTTTGCACAGAAATATAATTCACTGCATATATATATAAAAATCCAGGGGAAAATCTATAATAAGATTTCAAATATAGCTAGTGCTTCTGTAAAGGTCTGGCCAACGAGTGATAAAGTGTATTTCTACGTGGTCTGTATATATCTAACTCAAATGCAAGATGAGTGGGACATGAGAATTTCTGACACCTGTTTAGATCTCAGGACACTTTTGGGGTTCTGACTGTGGTAAAGTGGGATGTTATAAATATTTATAGGGACTTAGTGTACTGACTGAGATCAGCTGTGAAGGTATCTATATCTAATAAGGGTAGTGTATTATAGATGACCTTACTTGCTACCACATATTTCTACCTCAGTCAGAATTATTCTGGAATATTGTGATGACTACGTTAAATGTCTAGGGTATGTATATGATGAAGTGTAAGTCACAACAACAACAGACAGATAAACAATTTAATTTAATCCACTACTCTTGACAACACTGTGACACTCACATACATATAACACTCTATGAGAATATCTTAATGAGTCACTGATAACTTTTCAAATAACAATATGTATTCAGTGCTGTCATTAATGTATATGTGTCCTGATTCAAATACAAAGTGAACCAGGAATCACAATCAAATTTAATTACAAGTTATATGTACAGAATTTATCAATATAAATCTTGTAGTGACATATATTATTAATAGTATCCTATGTGTGTCAGTTGTGTAGTAGTAATATGAGGTAATACTGGTTTTGTTTTTTTAAGCTATGTTGGTATTAGTCATCATGACTTCAAGAGTTTGTTTCTGTTGGCACTAGTATTGGAGATGTTCTCAGTTCCTGGCATTAAAACAATTAATTTCCCCTCTTAGTTTTATTTTACGATGTCAGTTTAAGATGGGGTACATAATGTTGAGCTCCGCTGGCCCTATCGGCTTCTCTTTCGTGCTGTCGGCAGGAAAAGACTCCTCTGCTCGATTGCTCCCCTGTATTCTGGAGACACCTCACTGTTTGCTATATGGACCAAGGAGTATGCTGTCCGCCTCTGGATTCAGCAAAGCTCTGACCAGGTGCTGCTCAATAACTTTAAGACCACGGTCCCTGAAACAAGAAGGTTGTACCTCCTACTACAGAACTAATTTATACTCTATTTCTACACTGAGCACAATACATAACAAACACTGAGTTCAGAGCGGTAGGCCAACTGTCAGCTTCATCTGAAATACTTTACACCAGTATATTCCTCCTTAATGGTTACTACGCCTCTGCAATTCCAGCATTATTTCTTTCTAGTCAATAATCTAGGTGTCAGTGTACTGTTTGGCAATTCCATGTAGTTTCACTTTCCTCTGACACCTTCTGTTCAGGCTGGAGCACTGTAGGCTTTACTTCATGTTCGCTACTGAACCACACATATATACAGACATAATTATCAATTTACATTCAATTTTCATTTAAAAAGATATCAAATATTTCAAACCTACCACAATTCATGGAAATAATACACAGTGACGTTGAATGGCAATGAATATAGCACAACTTCGATCTGCCGATGTCCCAGGCTTTTATTTAGAAAAAATATGCACTGGTGCTCAACGCACTGTTTCTTAGTAGGTTTATTACAAGATGTGGCGGAACGGAACAGACGCCCTGAATTGAGTATATTGGCAGCTCTAACCAATCATGCCATGTTTACACAGCTTTTTCAAAAAAAAGTACCCTACTCAACGTTTCCTCCCCTGACAACACGAAAGATAGGTATTTATAGTCCGACTAATCGTGTTTAGCCTTACATTATGTTGCGCTCCTAATCAATTTGAGGAGTTTAACATGGTAGGCTATTTCCGTTACGTAATGTTTTTACAAACACGTTATAAAAAAATTTTATGAGCAGAAATGATTTCATGCTGTCAGGCACCCCCACTATTTTATTTTTGGCTATAAACTATTTTATTAACAGACTAAAGGCGTAACACATAACATATTCTTGTTAGCAAGTCCGGCCGTACAATAATATAATAAGTTTAAAGTGAGCTACATGGCGCGTTCAAAATATGTGTTTTCCAAAGATAGTCCGTATATTTTGTTCTTTATTCCTTTTCGTTGTTTAGAACCGCCACCTGTCCTGCCTTTTCCACTGTTATGTCATACTAAAGTCAGGAGCTTAGATGTAAATCAGTAGAATTTCATATTTCCTAATAAGCATTTTTCATGTTTTTAAACCTGATTCTTGTAGTAGTGGTGTTTTTTATCACTGACTATTTGAAAAAAAGCTAGTGCTTGTGGCCTTACACGCGTGATGGTAGTAATTGTGTATCGCGCGACTGTGGTAGTATTGCCTGTGTCCCTGCTTTCTGCCTCTCCCTTCTCTCTATCCTTTAGTCCATCTGTCTTTTGTTTTTGGTAACATAGTGTAGAAAATGACATGAATGGAATTTTAAATCTAGGTCAACTGCGTATCTCAAGGTTTTTCTTAGAAAGGCAGCACACGTTTTATCGTAGAAAGTGGGTATTGAAGCGGTAGGCTTTTACTATCAACGTGAAACGTTACAATTTGCAGACGCAGGAGAACACAAGGGGGATTTCGAGTACAGTCATTGTGACAGCACTGTTCTTTACCATTCTTCTTTCCTTTTATTGAATTTATGTGTTAGGCTTTACATTTACGTTTTAATTTATATATGTGGATTAGAATTTCTCACGACACTGACCGCCAGACTAAAGAGAGATGCCGCCCCTGGTCTTCGTATCTCCGTTCGCTGCTGCGATCGGTTCTGTGTTTAACACCGTGATGCGAAATACCTGTAGGAACTTGCGTCGCTTGTTTCAGGGACCACTACTGTTTTTGATCGTGGCGCTAGTCTTTCCTGAAATCCCCCAGTCTGTGTCTTTGATCGTGGTCGCTGCTATCTGTTTGATTCTCACGCCGCCCCCTCTGGGCCACGTTAATGAAAATACTGCATATGATTGCTCAAGAGATGACCATGGGCGTGATTTAATCTCTCCTTAAATCAATGCGATAACCAGAAAGAACGGTAGATAAACTGTCCACATATTAATCAGCAAACGTGTTTGCCCTCTGTGTGGAACGGTTGCATAGCTAACGAGTCCAGGTGAAAAGAAGAATCCCGTTTGTCGAAAGGTTACAATATTCGGGGGGCACTGATGTTATCCAAGGGGTCGCTACGAAGGGTCGTACCATATCATCCAACACTTCAGGGTCACTTCAGGGTCAATGAGTTCGTCTGTCACAAAGGGAAAACTGCACTGAAATTGTTTAGATAGTGTACAATGTATTCAGCTGTAGTCAATAATGATGGGATATCATGACGCAATACTGCCTGATCTCTTTATAGCGCATCGTGGACTCGCTGGTCAGATAAGGTTGATAAGATTTTTAAAAAAAAGATCGATCTATAAATCAACTTG
This sequence comes from Oreohelix idahoensis, assembly GCA_024509875.1. NCBI lineage: Eukaryota > Metazoa > Mollusca > Gastropoda > Stylommatophora > Oreohelicidae > Oreohelix > Oreohelix idahoensis. The sequence continues at coordinate 13,865 of JAMPIV010007829.1, read as the reverse complement.
AGCATACAGAAGATGTGATTTATTTCTTTACGTCTAGCTGTAGAGTTGCCGAGTTGGTAAGATATGATGACGACAGTGTTGGCTCAAAATACAACGAAGATAAGAAATAATTTTAATGCGTTTTGCGTGAAGTATAATGCTGATGATTTGGAGGAGTTTGCCAGAAGAATTGGAACACTTGAAAGTCATCCGCTGAGCTAATAGGACAACAATTTTTATCATCACTACAGCAACCAGTGGAACAAGCGATGAAAAGATATAGGCGATGGTTAGGACAGACATTGAGGAAACTTACTGATAGCATTAAAAGGTTGTTCTTGTTCTGGAATCCGCAGGAACAGAGAAGTAGAGGTAGACAACAACAACAATAAATAAGAAAACACAAGGAGATGAGAACTGGAGACATAAATGAAAATGACGATGAACGCCTGTAGATGATGGCACGGGACAAAGGACTAGGCATATATTTGTTGAAGATCGATAATGCTTGGGGATGTGAAAGAAAAGTAATCACTACAAATGTTGAATAACTCCATAAACTTGGTTATATTGTTGCCAACCATAAGTACCGCCTTAACTATGTTTACCCCACAAGTCGCATGGTGCATCCTGGTATGGTATATTATTCTACAAGGGTGGGTTTATTTTTTTAAAAATAATACTGAAAAAGGTAATGCGTCTTACTGAGACAAAAGACATTTGTCTTAGACAAAGAAAATTTCCATCGTTGCAGCCACAAGGCCTTCGTCAGGAAAGGAAAGAAGGCAAGAGCAAAGTAAGAGCCATGAAGAAATAAATAAAATGTATATCACCCGGTCGAATCAGGACACCATAATGTTGATATGCAAAAATGCTTCTGATAACATGCATTATCTTTTTTCAATATTATTATTTTTGTTTAAAATAAACCGACCCTTCACCACGTCTTACTGCAGTCCCATTCATCTTATTATTCTACAAGAGTCGCCTAGGGCAGTGCTCCGCCACAGGTGTGCTGAGGGTGTCTGCCTGGTGTGCTGTAACACACAGCACAATACACCATATAGTGGTATAAACATTTTTTGTTATGGTAAAATATTACGAAACAATCTTGTTCGTGCAATTTTACAAATACAGTAGTAATTGAGTTATCGTCATCCACTAATCCATGACAACAAAATTTGGGAGGGTTGACTGCACTGCATTTTAAAATATTTACTACACTCACCTACTTAAATATAGTATGCCGTGGAATTTTGTAGGGCATTTAAGTGTGCTGTGAAGTTTTTTAAAAAAATAAGTTGCGGACCACTGGCCTAGGGCACCAATTTGTTTAGTCAAGTTCCTTACGTCTGCCCTTTACATATATGAAAGAAACTTATTTGTTGCCTACAGGACCGACAACACTAGTTTACAATGATTTCGTTTACGTTATTTGATGTTTCCTAGTAAATTCATTATGTTTACCTTGTGCTTTAAACAAATTGTTGTTTGTCCTATTTATCTTGGTACCTGGGTAAAACCTAAAAACTAACTGGCACAGAAAGAGTTAATAATCGTCTGTTCGCTACCAGTTACAGTCACACACACACATTGAATGCTGACTAAGCAAGGTAATCCCATTGCAAATACCGCCTTAGGGGAGTCAAGTGTTAAGACTTCACCATACTAGGTCCAACTTTTTTATGATATGGGATGACAAGGTCCCTTCTTCGCTGTGTTACCTTCCATAACTCAAGAGCAGAGCCAGATATCCATTTACAGCTGGGAAGACTGGAACGCAACGCTATCAGGTTTCGATCTCGAACACCGGTAACTTCGTCGCGAGACGAAAGCGCTGCTAAGTGCATGGAGTAAATGTGCTCAGATCGATGATGTGTCAAGATCGAATGAACAAACAACGCTGTTGCCGTTCGGATGGCCCTGGGTTCGATTCTCCAGTGAGCCTATCACTTCTGTTGTTTTTCTGTTGCCTAGTTTTCTACTTTTTTATTTCGCACGAGTGCCTGAAGAATACCTTTATGTGTGATATATTTATTTATTCAAGATCGAATGATTAGTTTAGCGATGACTGCAGCTGAGGTCCACAAAGCAATGAAATTGGATTTGAATGCGGTTACTGAAGATGGAAACCCATGAAGATGGAGGAACAATAAAATCCACAACCAATAAGTTAACATATTTTTAATAAATGGGCGCTTGCGCAGCATAGAAGAGTTAAAATGATACGACAAGATCACCAATGTGGAACTGATGGAAAGAACCACACAAATACCAGTGGAGCAAGAGGGTAGCGTTGAACAAGAGGGTAGCGTTGAACAAGAGGGTAGCGTTGGACAAGAGGGTAGCGTTGGACAAGAGGATAGCGTTGGAGCATGAGGGTAGCGTTGGACAGGACCAGCAGTGACGAAACCAGTCAACAGAATTATAAGGCACTCCTTGGTCTGGAATTACGAGAGAAAAAGAAATAGAGGAGGGCTGAAAGAAGGGAATTGGAGACGGACGTAAATGGGATCCATAAGACATGGAATGATCTTGAACGGAAACACAAGACGGGAAGGCGTAGCACAAACTTGCTGAATGCCTATGTTCCACAGGAAGTTAAGAGCAATGATGATGGTTACTGAACTGTTTGTTTTTCGTAAATCATATAAGACGCTTCCGGATTCTCGTATTAGTACAGAGTCAGTTTGACACTAGAACGATACAAACTAAACACGGGACGTTTCGGGTTAACCCTATATCAGCCGCAGTCGTAAATGGGAGACAAGGACACGAAACACAGACACGTTAAGATAAAAACACAAAAAAAGGACATTGCGAATTACACATTTAAAAAATAAATAAAAGGTAAGACAAAGATGAAAAGTAGAAGAAAAAACAAACAGGTAACACAAGGGGAAAAGTAACACTACATAATCAAGTGAATATTTAGACCCAGGAACAAAGAAATAATCAACACAAAGAATCTAACAAAGCAAATATGAAAAAAAAGCGAAATAGAAAATTAAATGATAAAACAATTAAACATGTAAACCATTAGCCTGTGGTGATTTTTTTTCCTTTCAATAAATGATATCCTGTTCAACCTTTGATGGGTTTTAATTACGATATATAGTGTGGTTAATTCAAGATAATAATTCTGATATCAAAATATGACATCATCTGCCCACCCCACAAAGTTCAAACAGAGTAAATCTAACATGTAAAATTGTGTGAATGTATTTGTTTATGCCTTCCCCCTTTCCATAAAAAACCAAAAAAAAAACCCAAATAAATTAATATAAACTGTCACGTTGTTAACAACGGGGAGAAGGCTGGGAAATCAGGATGACACCCAATCAACCGATCATCTGCCATCATCAACAAGCATGATGAGACCCCTCCAGAGTCCCATTATCTCACCACACCATCACTGAACCTTAGTGGTGATATTTCGGCGTGTAAAAATGACCCATCACTGAACTTTAGTGGTGATATTTCGGCGTGCAAAAATGACCCATCACTGAACTTAAGTGGTGATATTTCGGCGTGCAAAAATGACCCATCACTACACCTTAGTGGTGATATTTCGGCGTGCAAAAATGACCCATCACCGAACTTAAGTGGTAATATTTCGGCGTGCAAAAATGACCCATCACTCAACATTAGTGGTGATATTTCGGCGTGCAAAAATGACCAATTCACAGCTGGAAGTCTACTTCCTTTCTTTGTTTTTTTCTCCGCCCGTTTTTTCCCATCTACGTTGTTCGTGTTCTATTGTTTTCAGCGTGTTTTTGGCAGTATTCTTCGTATTATTTCTCTGAACCTGTCCATATGTATTGTCTTTCGTCTACTGTTTGCGACACTGAGGAAGGGTAAACCTTGAAACGTCCGTGTTTTGATTGTATTGCTACATGCCCCGTAAAGCTGACTCAATACATATGTTTATTATTATTATGTTTACATTATGTCCATTTTTACAGCAGCACAATGTAATCTGAAATCTGTATGTTTGTAGCATTTACTGTGTGGATAACATGTCTGACATAATACAGCCATTATGTTATAAATCTTGAATCACATTTGACTGTTAGTTTTATTAGTTTGCAAGCTGATTTAATGCAACCTTTAAAAGGTCCGAGAAATTTAATAATAATAAGATTGGTTTGGTTTTATGGCCCATCTTCATTGTGCCTAGACAGATCCAGTAGTGCTCCGATCTCTTCCCTTAGATCACACAAGGAGGATCTCAGCACAGTACGCGAACTCTGTAGCACCGGCGGGAATCCCAATGTGTGTATAGGAATCATACATTCTATAAATATTTTTGTGGAGGGTAGGTTTATAATTTTTAAATTTTGCCAGGGCAGCGGCCTTATGGCCTACTCTTTACGATTTCCAACTGCCGAGGGATTTTTAACGCGCGCAACATGCACATGAGACCTCCTATTTTTTTCCCCCTTATCCAAGAAGTCTATGCATCCGATCTCAATACCCAGGAGACCAGGGGGAGTATGACATCAGTAGGACCACTGGTTCTGAAATAAATGTTCCATAAATTATATTCCCTCTACTGGGAATCAAACCATGTACCTTAAGAATTAGAGGCAAACGCCACACCTCTGAGCCAGTATGAAATAATAATACGAGTAAGTGGTGCAACAAAATTGCTAGCCATGGAGTCTAGTCCGCTCTATATCAATCTGCCTATGTTTTGTTTCGATATTAATGTGACTGTCTCACCCAACTATCGATAATTGTCCTTTATTAATACTGTTATGTGAGCATGTACGGTGCACAGTTTATAATTGTATTGTCCTTAAAATCTGCGGACTCGTACTGTAATGTCTGGGGCACTGTAACACCACTAATATGGTAGAAAAGCACAAGCAAGAATATCTCCAAGTCACTGGTACAATTTCAAACTATATTAGCAAGACTATGTATTCAAGAATGTATATGAATGCAATAGAAATGATCAAAGTACAAATCACCACTCTTGATATCAAATTATCTATGCTTCAAATGGCAATACAAAAATTACCATACTTTACTCCAAAGGCTTGGAGTATAATATAATGACCAGTCTTCAATAAGAAGTAACACAATCACTTACAAATACATTCCTCTGATTGTAATTACAGGAAAATATATTACGGCACAAAGATCAAACCAACCAATTACCATCCACTACTTACTAGTAGGAAATACAATGACACCCAATTACCAACCACCTACTTACTAGTAGGAAATACAATGAACAGCCATGTAACCGAACACTCTCTCTCTCATCACATCTGCACCAGATGGGTTCTCAGCTTTCATGCCCTTAATCTGAACTGCCAATTCGTGCATGCCTAATTCTCACAACCAATTATCAAGGTGCCTTTTTGCCGGCTGACTCATTAACATCATGGACCCTTAGCTTCACTCACAAAACTGTTTCATGTTGTAAACAATGCATAAAGATTTCACAGGCAATGTCTGTCTTACTATTTGTGCTCCTTACAAAGCATAGGTACTCAACAGCCACAGAACCAGCTGAGAGAATCACTACAATCACAATCTTGTTTAATTCTGCTCAGTCTGTCTAAACTATTCCTAAATTAATATGAAACAAATATAAAGGTATGTTATAAGGCACTCGTAGGAAATAAAGAAGTAGAACACTAGACAACAGAAAAACAACAGACATGAGTGGCTTACCCAGGATTTGAACCCTGGACCTTCCGTGCGACAACACCGCCTAGCTATGCAAGCGAATCACACTGTCCTCCCTGCCATCTACGCATCCCCAAAAAAAGGATGTTTCAATGACAGGTCATTAGTGCGAACCTCTATACATAACACCGGAAGTTTACCATGGGCAGTTCAGCCTATTAATGACGCAATCACTTCTGTTGTTCCCCTATATATCAGTATTGGTCAGTCCAACAAGACAAAGACCTTAATACTGTGTCCAGTATGATAGTAGACTTAGAACAGTAAGAACAGGACAGAGGGTGGGTTTGGTATTGTATAAACATTTATAACACATAAGGAAGGGAAACCACGAGGCCTGTAAACAGTAAATTAATATGAAACAAATATAAAGGTATGTTATAAGGCACTCGTAGGAAATAAAGAAGTAGAACACTAGACAACAGAAAAACAACAGACATGAGTGGCTTACCCAGGATTTGAACCCTGGACCTTCCGTGCGACAACACCGCCTAGCTATGCAAGCGAATCACTAAACTATTCCTCCAAGTTTACTCCCACATATTTTGTTGTGTTGCTGAATCATGCTTTCCTCCACTCCCCTTGTTGAGGACATCATGCAAGTTTACTTTGCTCATCTACTAATGACATCACTTTTTAACAAATGTTTGCTACTTTCAGTTGTGTAGCAAACCTCTTTCAACCATTTACCATATACATGGATCTGTTGGTTATATCAGAACGTTTTTAAGTTAGTGTGATATTTTCTTGATTAAACTAATGCTATCGAGAATCACCAGGAGATGCAGCTCTGTTCTTGTGAAGCTAAATGATTCATGATAGCGTCAATGTTTCCTGAAGATATCATTAGTGTCAATTACCGATCCTCTTCTCGGACATAACCCTTCCCTGAATCCAGATAAGCCGATCAAGCTGCATTTAAAAAAGAGGTGACCAAACCATTATATTTTCTGTTTCTCCATGTACTGATGAACGCTGCTGAAACTTCAACTCTTCTGTTTCTCCATGTACTGATGAACACTGCTGAAACTTCAACTCTTCTGTTTCTCCATGCACTGATGAACACTGCTGAAACTTCAACTCTTCAGTTTCTCCATGTACTGATGAACACTGCTGAAACTTCAACTCTTCTGTTTCTCCATGTACTGATGAACACTGCTGAAACTTCAACTCTTCTGTTTCTCCATGTACTGATGAACACTGCTGAAACTTCAACTCTTCTGTTTCTCCATGTACTGATGAACACTGCTGAAACTTCAACTCTTCTGTTTCTCCATGTACTGATGAACACTGCTGAAACTTCAACTCTTCTGTTTCTCCATGTACTGATGAACACTGCTGAAACTTCAACTCTTCTGTTTCTCCATGTACTGATGAACACTGCTGAAACTTCAACTCTTCTGTTTCTCCATGTACTGATGAACACTGCTGAAACTTCAACTCTTCTGTTTCTCCATGTACTGATGAACACTGCTGAAACTTCAACTCTTCTGTTTCTCCATGTACTGATGAACACTGCTGAAACTTCAACTCTTCTGTTTCTCCATGTACTGATGAACACTGCTGAAACTTCAACTCTTCTGTTTCTCCATGTACTGATGAACACTGCTGAAACTTCAACTCTTCTGTTTCTCCATGTACTGATGAACACTGCTGAAACTTCAACTCTTCTGTTTCTCCATATACTGATGAACACTGCTAAAACTTCAACTCTTCTGTTTCTCCATATACTGATGAACACTGCTGAAACTTCAACTCTTCTGTTTCTCCATGTACTGATGAACACTGTTGAAACTTCAACTCTTCTGTTTCTCCATGTACTGATGAACACTGCTGAAACTTCAACTCTTCTGTTTCTCCATATACTGATGAACACTGCTGAAACTTCAACTCTTCTGTTTCTCCATGTACTGATGAACACAGCTAAAACTTCAACTCTTCTGTTTCTCCATGTACTGATGAACACAGCTAAAACTTCAACTCTTCTGTTTCTCCATGTACTGATGAACACAGCTAAAACTTCAACTCTTCTGTTTCTCCATGTACTGATGAACACAGCTAAAACTTCAACTCTTCTGTTTCTCCATGTACTGATGAACACTGCTGAAACTTCAACTCTCCTGTTTCTCCATGTACTGATGAACACTGCTGAAACTTCAACTCTTCTGTTTCTCCATGTACTGATGAACACTGCTGAAACTTCAACTCTCCTGTTTCTCCATATACTGATGAACACTGCTGAAACTTCAACTCTTCTGTTTCTCCATGTACTGATGAACACTGCTGAAACTTCAACTCTTCTGTTTCTCCATGTACTGATGAACACTGCTGAAACTTCAACTCTTCTGTTTCTCCATGTACTGATGAACACTGCTGAAACTTCAACTCTTCTGTTTCTCCATGTACTGATGAACACTGCTGAAACTTCAACTCTTCTGTTTCTCCATACTCTCCTGTTTCTCCATGTACTGATGAACACTGCTGAAACTTCAACTCTTCTGTTTCTCCATGTACTGATGAACACTGCTGAAACTTCAACTCTTCTGTTTCTCCATATACTGATGAACACTGCTGAAACTTCAACTCTTCTGTTTCTCCATGTACTGATGAACACTGCTGAAACTTCAACTCTTCTGTTTCTCCAACTCTTCTGTTTCTCCATATACTGATGAACACTGCTGAAACTTCAACTCTTCTGTTTCTCCATGTACTGATGAACACTGCTGAAACTTCAACTCTTCTGTTTCTCCATGTACTGATGAACACTGCTGAAACTTCAACTCTTCTGTTTCTCCATGTACTGATGAACACTGCTGAAACTTCAACTCTTCTGTTTCTCCATGTACTGATGAACACTGCTGAAACTTCAACTCTTCTGTTTCTCCATGTACTGATGAACACTGCTGAAACTTCAACTCTTCTGTTTCTCCATGTACTGATGAACACTGCTGAAACTTCAACTCTTCTGTTTCTCCATGTACTGATGAACACTGCTGAAACTTCAACTCTTCTGTTTCTCCATGTACTGATGAACACTGCTGAAACTTCAACTCTTCTGTTTCTCCATGTACTGATGAACACTGCTGAAACTTCAACTCTTCTGTTTCTCCATGTACTGATGAACACTGCTGAAACTTCAACTCTTCTGTTTCTCCATGTACTGATGAACACTGCTGAAACTTCAACTCTTCTGTTTCTCCATGTACTGATGAACACTGCTGAAACTTCAACTCTTCTGTTTCTCCATGTACTGATGAACACTGCTGAAACTTCAACTCTTCTGTTTCTCCATGTACTGATGAACACTGCTGAAACTTCAACTCTTCTGTTTCTCCATGTACTGATGAACACTGCTGAAACTTCAACTCTCTGTTTCTCCATGTACTGATGAACACTGCTGAAACTTCAACTCTTCTGTTTCTCCATGTACTGATGAACACTGCTGAAACTTCAACTCTTCTGTTTCTCCATGTACTGATGAACACTGCTGAAACTTCAACTCTTCTGTTTCTCCATGTACTGATGAACACTGCTGAAACTTCAACTCTTCTGTTTCTCCATGTACTGATGAACACTGCTGAAACTTCAACTCTTCTGTTTCTCCATGTACTGATGAACACTGCTGAAACTTCAACTCTTCTGTTTCTCCATGTACTGATGAACACTGCTGAAACTTCAACTCTTCTGTTTCTCCATGTACTGATGAACACTGCTGAAACTTCAACTCTTCTGTTTCTCCATGTACTGATGAACACTGCTGAAACTTCAACTCTTCTGTTTCTCCATGTACTGATGAACACTGCTGAAACTTCAACTCTTCTGTTTCTCCATATACTGATGAACACTGCTGAAACTTCAACTCTTCTGTTTCTCCATGTACTGATGAACACTGCTGAAACTTCAACTCTTCTGTTTCTCCATGTACTGATGAACACTGCTAAAACTTCAACCCTTCTGTTTCTCCATGTACTGATGAACACTGCTGAAACTTCAACTCTTCTGTTTCTCCATGTACTGATGAACACTGCTGAAACTTCAACTCTTCTGTTTCTCCATGTACTGATGAACACTGCTGAAACTTCAACTCTTCTGTTTCTCCATGTACTGATGAACACTGCTGAAACTTCAACTCTCCTGTTTCTCCATGTACTGATGAACACTGCTGAAACTTCAACTCTTCTGTTTCTCCATGTACTGATGAACACTGCTGAAACTTCAACTCTCCTGTTTCTCCATGTACTGATGAACACTGCTGAAACTTCAACTCTTCTGTTTCTCCATGTACTGATGAACACTGCTGAAACTTCAACTCTTCTGTTTCTCCATGTACTGATGAACACTGCTGAAACTTCAACTCTTCTGTTTCTCCATGTACTGATGAACACTGCTGAAACTTCAACTCTTCTGTTTCTCCATGTACTGATGAACACTGCTGAAACTTCAACTCTGTTTCTCCATTACTGTTTCTCCTCTTCTGTTTCTCCATGAACTGACACTGCTGAAACTTCAACTCTTCTGTTTCTCCATACTGATGAACACTGCTGAAACTTCAACTCTTCTGTTTCTCCATATACTGATGAACACTGCTGAAACTTCAACTCTTCTGTTTCTCCATGTACTGATGAACACTGCTGAAACTTCAACTCTCCTGTTTCTCCATGTACTGATGAACACTGCTGAAACTTCAACTCTTCTGTTTCTCCATGTACTGATGAACACTGCTGAAACTTCAACTCTTCTGTTTCTCCATGTACTGATGAACACTGCTGAAACTTCAACTCTTCTGTTTCTCCATGTACTGATGAACACTGCTGAAACTTCAACTCTTCTGTTTCTCCATGTACTGATGAACACTGCTGAAACTTCAACACTGCTCTTCTCTTCTGTTTCTCCATGTACTGATGAACACTGCTGAAACTTCAACTCTTGTTTCTCCATGTACTGATGAACACTGCTGAAACTTCAACTCTTCTGTTTCTCCATGTACTGATGAACACTGCTGAAACTTCAACTCTTCTGTTTCTCCATGTACTTATAAACACTGCTGAAACTTCAACTCTTCTGTTTCTCCATGTACTGATGAACACTGCTGAAACTTCAACTCTTCTGTTTCTCCATGTACTGATGAACACTGCTGAAACTTCAACTCTTCTGTTTCTCCATGTACTGATGAACACTGCTGAAACTTCAACTCTTCTGTTTCTCCATGTACTGATGAACACTGCTGAAACTTCAACTCTTCTGTTTCTCCATGTACTGATGAACACTGCTGAAACTTCAACTCTTCTGTTTCTCCATGTACTGATGAACACTGCTGAAACTTCAACTCTTCTGTTTCTCCATGTACTGATGAACACTGCTGAAACTTCAACTCTTCTGTTTCTCCATGTACTGATGAACACTGCTGAAACTTCAACTCTCCTGATTCTCACTATACTGATGAACACTGCTCAAACTTCAACTCTTCTGTTTCTCCATATACTGATGAACACTGCTCTGTTTCTCCATATACTGATGAACACTGCTGAAACTTCAACTCTTCTGTTTCTCCATATACTGATGAACACTGCTGAAACTTCAACTCTTCTGTTTCTCCATATACTGATGAACACTGCTGAAACTTCAACTCTTCTGTTTCTCCATGTACTGATGAACACTGCTGAAACTTCAACTCTTCTGTTTCTCCATGTACTGATGAACACTGCTGAAACTTCAACTCTTCTGTTTCTCCATATACTGATGAACACTGCTGAAACTTCAACTCTTCTGTTTCTCCATGTACTGATGAACACTGCTGAAACTTCAACTCTTCTGTTTCTCCATGTACTGATGAACACTGCTGAAACTTCAACTCTCCTGTTTCTCCATGTACTGATGAACACTGCTGAAACTTCAACTCTTCTGTTTCTCCATGTACTGATGAACACTGCTGAAACTTCAACTCTTCTGTTTCTCCATATACTGATGAACACTGCTGAAACTTCAACTCTTTCTGTTTCTCCATGTACTGATGAACACTGCTGAAACTTCAACTCTCAACTCACTGCTCTTCAACTCTTCTGTTTCTCCATGTACTGATGAACACTGCTGAAACTTCAACTCTTCTGTTTCTCCATGTACTGATGAACACTGCTGAAACTTCAACTCTTCTGTTTCTCCATGTACTGATGAACACTGCTGAAACTTCAACTCTTCTGTTTCTCCATGTACTGATGAACACTGCTGAAACTTCAACTCTTCTGTTTCTCCATGTACTGATGAACACTGCTGAAACTTCAACTCTTCTGTTTCTCCATGTACTGATGAACACTGCTGAAACTTCAACTCTTCTGTTTCTCCATGTACTGATGAACACTGCTGAAACTTCAACTCTTCTGTTTCTCCATGTACTGATGAACACTGCTGAAACTTCAACTCTTCTGTTTCTCCATGTACTGATGAACACTGCTGAAACTTCAACTCTTCTGTTTCTCCATGTACTGATGAACACTGCTGAAACTTCAACTCTTCTGTTTCTCCATGTACTGATGAACGCTGTTGAAACTTCAACTACTGATGAACACTGCTGAAACTTCAACTCTTCTGTTTCTCCATGTACTGATGAACACTGCTGAAACTTCAACTCTTCTGTTTCTCCATGTACTGATGAACACTGCTGAAACTTCAACTCTTCTGTTTCTCCATGTACTGATCAACTCTTCTGTTTCTCCATGTACTGATGAACACTGCTGAAACTTCAACTCTTCTGTTTCTCCATGTACTGATGAACACTGCTGAAACTTCAACTCTTCTGTTTCTCCATGTACTGATGAACACTGCTGAAACTTCAACTCTTCTGTTTCTCCATGTACTGATGAACACTGCTGAAACTTCAACTCTTCTGTTTCTCCATGTACTGATGAACACTGCTGAAACTTCAACTCTTCTGTTTCTCCATGTACTGATGAACACTGCTGAAACTTCAACTCTTCTGTTTCTCCATGTACTGATGAACACTGCTGAAACTTCAACTCTTCTGTTTCTCCATGTACTGATGAACACTGCTGAAACTTCAACTCTTCTGTTTCTCCATGTACTGATGAACACTGCTGAAACTTCAACTCTTCTGTTTCTCCATATACTGATGAACACTGCTGAAACTTCAACTCTTCTGTTTCTCCATGTACTGATGAACACTGCTGAAAACTTCAACTCTTCTGTTTCTCCATGTACTGATGAACACTGCTGAAACTTCAACTCTTCTGTTTCTCCATGTACTGATGAACACTGCTGAAACTTCAACTCTTCTGTTTCTCCATGTACTGATGAACACTGCTGAAAACTTCAACTCTTCTGTTTCTCCATGTACTGATAAACACTGCTGAAACTTCAACGCTCCTGTGGCTCCATTTACTGAGGAACTCTGCTGAAACTTCAACTCTTCTGTTTCTCCATGTACTGATGAACACTGCTGAAACTTCAACTCTTCTGTTTCTCCATGTACTGATGAACACTGCTGAAACTTCAACTCTTCTGTTTCTCCATGTACTGATGAACACTGCTGAAACTTCAACTCTTCTGTTTCTCCATGTACTGATGAACACTGCTCCATGTACTGATGAACACTGCTGAAACTTCAACTCTTCTGTTTCTCCATGTACTGATGAACACTGCTGAAACTTCAACTCTTCTGTTTCTCCATGTACTGATGAACACTGCTGAAACTTCAACTCTTCTGTTTCTCCATGTACTGATGAACACTGCTGAAACTTCAACTCTTCTGTTTCTCCATATACTGATGAACACTGCTGAAACTTCAACTCTTCTGTTTCTCCATGTACTGATGAACACTGCTGAAACTTCAACTCTTCTGTTTCTCCATGTACTGATGAACACTGCTGAAACTTCAACTCTTCTGTTTCTCCATGTACTGATGAACACTGCTGAAACTTCAACTCTTCTGTTTCTCCATGTACTGATGAACACTGCTGAAACTTCAACTCTTCTGTTTCTCCATGTACTGATGAACACTGCTGAAACTTCAACTCTTCTGTTTCTCCATGTACTGATGAACACTGCTGAAACTTCAACTCTTCTGTTTCTCCATGTACTGATGAACACTGCTGAAACTTCAACTCTTCTGTTTCTCCATATACTGATGAACACTGCTGAAACTTCAACTCTTCTGTTTCTCCATGTACTGA